>CM042324.1:17635986-17755986 GCA_023566125.1 Zingel zingel
TTTAGCTGGATGAAGATCACAGCCAGAGTCTCTCTCTCCCCCTCCCTCCTTGGGGGCCCCTGCGTTTTAACCTACAACCAAGCCCTCCTGGTCTTATAAAAAATGCATTAGCCATGCTACACTTGATAGTGTGGAGCCCCACAGCTCTCTCATGGCTCCAGCACATCTTGCTGTGGGCAAATTCATCTACCACAAACCAACCGGTGCACAGTGGGACGGACAGACGTTATCTTTGGCTTGGCACTAACTGTGAGGGCCGTATAAGACATTATTCATACTGGTACTCTCACATACATACAGTCTTTTTTCACATACATATATTTTCACTCTTACATACAGGGACGTCACTAGGATTGAAAGACAGGGGGGCTTAGCCCCGAGGCTATGCAAAACTTTCCCTTGCAAAATCTTATTTACTAACTCTTAAGTTAACTTTTAGATACATCAAAGCTGCATGGGGGGGATTTACTTAGGCCAGACTGTGCTCCTGCTGAGTTCTTCTTTAGGCTAAGACTTAATCGCTATCTATCTGCCCGTGTAAATGTGTGGCAAAGTAATACCATACCTAATTCCTCTCTCTATTAGATAAGTTGCAGGTCAAAATAAGACTTTAATTACTAGGGGTGTAACGATACACGTATTCGTATTGAACCGTTCGGTACGAGGCTTTCGGTTAGGTGTGCATTACAAACAGAACGATTCGTTGGACTAATCATGTTTCATTTTTTAAAAAAGAGCTTAAATTATGTGAAATATAATGTTCTCAGTGCCGCTGCACTCAACAAGGCAGCCCAAATGACGAAACAGGCAACATGCTGTCTGCCCTTCCCACTCCTAAAGAAAAACACACTACTCCAGTCAGGCATGATACGCTGAACTAGCTCGTTGCAATATGGTTGACAAGGATTTAAAGTATGTCTGAATTTAATAACCTGATGGCCAGATGAATCAAAGTTCTAGTATGTATGTATGTATGCATGCTCATATATAGCCTAGTCTACATTAAGGAAACATCTACATACTTATTTAATTTGTTAGAGCAAAGGAATGCAGAAAGTTAAGTTGGTCAGAATCAAGCATATATAATAAATATCATGAAATAATTTAGTTTAGGCTATGCCTTGGTGCCTCTCTCTCTCTCTCTCTCTCTCTCTCTCTCTCTCTCTCTCTCTCTCTCTCTCTCTCTCTCTCTCTCTCTCTCTCTCTCTCTCTCTCTCTCTCTCTCTCTCTCTCTCTCTCTCTCTCTCTCTCTCTCTCTCCCCTAAAATATCTTCCAGTAAGGATATACTGGTACAATAGTATTAACAGTGACACTATGATATTTAGGGACTGATATTGTTTTAATACTATAGAGATAGCAGGCTATATTAATGGTAAAGAATAGAGAGCTTCGGATACCTTACTAGGCGAGCCATTTCTTGTATTTCACTCGTTTACACTAGCTAGACTATTGGTTTCTATAGCCAACTAAAATATTCCTTTATCTTTACCTCAAGTAAGTGTAGCTGAAGTGAAGCAAATAAAAGTCATTAACAACAACAACTTACAATTTCACTCTGTATCACTCATTGTGTGTGCGGTAGCAAGTCCAGACCAAAGATTAGCGACGAGACAAGATAAATCCTGCAGCTACTTGCAACACAGCGGTCTGTAGCATCCTGAAAGCTGCCAGTTTAAACCAATGAGAAGAGACAAGACGGTGTCTTCATAGCCATTGACTCTTTGTACTTCTGTCTAACTTTCGACTTTCCGGCTTTTTTGTAGCTGGATATATTATTTGTTGTTTCTAATTATGAATTTGGATGACGTTAATGATAGTGAGATACTTGCAAAAGTTGCATTTTGAGTCATAAATCAGTGAAAACAACATTTTATTTATCTGATTTACTGCTTTGTTTTAATGCTGCCTGGCGCTCTCTCTCTCTCTCTCTCTCTCTCTCTCTCTCTCTCTTCAGTAACTCTCAACCTCGCTCGTCATACCGTTACCGTGCAAGCAGCCGCTCGTAAGCCTCTCTCTAAAACACTGCCATTTCCACCAGTTGACAGTTCATGAAATAAAAATAAAACAGACTGCAGTGCATGACGACACCAACAGATGAATGGTGAAGGAAGATTGATTCCACGTAGTGAGTGATACAGAGTGCACTGTAAAAAATGAATCAAAATCTAATTATTATTTTTCTTATTATTATTTGGGGAGGCTTAGAATATTTTGGGTAGCTTCAGCCCCCCTAAAATAGGCCTAACGACGTCCCTGCTTACATACATACATGCTTCGAGTTTCATTCACTGTACACAAAAAGATGTCACTTTAAAGCAGCATGTCTCATAAAATTACACTTGTCTGATGCTTTTATGTCTATGTACAATTTAAAAACTTAAGTCAGAATTATTGCAAGTTAATCTTAAGTCTACAGAAAATCATTATTCAACACTACAAATCAATTTTCAAAGAAAACCACAGTCTAACCGGGTCTGTGGTTAGATTTACAGTGAGGAAAATAAGTATTTGAACACCCTGCTATTTTGCAAGTTCTCCCACTTGGAAATCATGGAGGGGTCTGAAATTGTCATCGTAGGTGCATGTCCACTGTGAGAGACATCATCTAAAAACAAAAATCCAGAAATCACAATGTATGATTTTTTAACTATTTATTTGTATGATACAGCTGCAAGTAAGTATTTAAACACCTGTCTATCAGCTAGAATTCTGACCCTCAAAGACCTGTTAGTCTGCCTTTAAAATGTCCACCTCCACTCCATTTATTATCCTAAATTAGATGCACTTGTTTGAGGTCGTTAGCTGCATAAAGACACCTGTCCACCCCATACAATCAGTAAGAATCCAACTACTAACATGGCCAAGACCAAAGAGCTGTCCAAAGACACTAGAGACAAAATTGTACACCTCCACAAGGCTGGAAAGGGCTACGGGGAAATTGCCAAGCAGCTTGGTGAAAAAAGGTCCACTGTTGGAGCAATCATTAGAAAATGGAAGAAGCTAAACATGACTGTCAATCTCCCTCGGACTGGGGCTCCATGCAAGATCTCACCTCGTGGGGTCTCAATGATCCTAAGAAAGGTGAGAAATCAGCCCAGGACTACACGGGAGGAGCTGGTCAATGACCTGAAAAGAGCTGGGACCACCGTTTCCAAGGTTACTGTTGGTAATACACTAAGACGTAATGGTTTGAAATCATGCATGGCACGGAAGGTTCCCCTGCTTAAACCAGCACATGTCAAGGCCCGTCTTAAGTTTGCCAATGACCATTTGGATGATCCAGAGGAGTCATGGGAGAAAGCCATGTGGTCAGATGAGACCAAAATAGAACTTTTTGGTCATAATTCCACTAACCGTGTTTGGAGGAAGAAGAATGATGAGTACCATCCCAAGAACACCATCCGTACTGTGAAGCATGGGGGTGGTAGCATCATGCTTTGGGGGTGTTTTTCTGCACATGGGACAGGGCGACTGCACTGTATTAAGGAGAGGATGACCGGGGCCATGTATTGCGAGATTTTGGGGAACAACCTCCTTCCCTCAGTTAGAGCATTGAAGATGGGTCGAGGCTGGGTCTTCCAACATGACAATGACCCGAAGCACACAGCCAGGATAACCAAGGAGTGGCTCTGTAAGAAGCATATCAAGGTTCTGGCGTGGCCTAGCCAGTCTCCAGACCTAAACCCAATAGAGAATCTTTGGAGGGAGCTCAAACTCCGTGTTTCTCAGCGACAGCCCAGAAACCTGACTGATCTAGAGAAGATCTGTGTGGAGGAGTGGGCCAAACTCCCTCCTGCAGTGTGTGCAAACCTGGTGAAAAACTACAGGAAACGTTTGACCTCTGTAATTGCAAACAAAGGCTACTGTACCAAATATTAACATTGATTTTCTCAGGTGTTCAAATACTTATTTGCAGCTGTATCATACAAATAAATAGTTAAAAAATCATACATTGTGATTTCTGGATTTTTGTTTTTAGATTATGTCTCTCACAGTGGACATGCACCTACGACGACAATTTCAGACCCCTCCATGATTTCCAAGTGGGAGAACCTGCAAAATAGCAGGGTGTTCAAATACTTATTTTCCTCACTGTATATCCGAGAGACAAAAGACATGCATACTACACACTGTCATTACGAAGGATCTGGGTCACGTCACTAAGAAGCAGGGCATGATGGTAACGATACAACATATTGTGCAGCAGTTAAGAATATGACCTACTGTCCTATTGAACCATTGTCTGTGTTTCAGCCTGGATAAATACTAAAATCTAATATACTAAGACAAAGACTGAAGCTCATACATTTTAAACATATAAGACACATGAATGTGTCCCACATTATCTCTTCTTCAAAATAGAGCTGCAAATATTAGTCATCAAATAGGTTAATCAATTAGTCGATCAAGAGGGAATTAACCAGGTACAATACTGATAAGTGATTAATTGCTTAACCTTTTTTTTTTTTTTTAAGTAAAACATGCCATAAATATTTACTGGTTCAAACTTCGCAAATGTGAACATTTGGTGGTTTTCTTCATCCTCTGAATATAGACTGAATAGTTGAATAGAGGATTTGGGTTTTTGTTGGGGTTGTTGATCAAAGAAAACAAGACATTTACTGTAATAATTTCACTCTGGGAAATTGTGATAAGCATTTCACAATTTCTTTGACATGTACATGTATTAGACCAAATGCTTAATCAATTAATAAAAATTAAAAAATCAGTTTCAAGTAGTCTAAATGCGCTTTAAAAAAAATCAATTTTAGATATCAGCTACTAATTTACGGAGATATTTTTTTGATTTTAATCCAGCTCTGTTCATGGCCGTGTGGGCAGATGAACGGTGTCCACTACGGTTCTGAGGTTTGAGCATGATATTCTGTCTTTTTGTGCTTTAATCTCATAAATGTATCATCAATCAAATACGTAGTAGTCTACTTTCACCTATATTAGAGGACCAATATGTCAGTTAGGAACCATTATACTCCACTCCACTCATCACTGAGTTTGAGAGCATTGATGGAGTGATTTTTTTAATTCATTTTTGTGACCTAGCTTCAGTCTCGCTGTTGTGGAGATGCATTATGGTGCGTCATGAATGAATCAGGCACTCAAATCCACTCCACCACAACACTGACATTTCAGTGTTCATTTACTGACTGGATTCAGCAGTTCATCTTTTATCCTTACAGAGAAAAGTGGCAGCCATGCGCCCTGTCAGTGATGATAAAACAAACAAACAAACAAACAAACAAACAAACAAAAGGAAACTAGAAGGGCACTCAAAGAGTGCAGACCTCTGCCAAGGCCATGCCCTATCTGGCAATGTTAATGAAATTAAAAAAATGATTTGTGTATCCGCCCTGTGATTTGGATCTGCTCCAAATTGTGATGGAGTCATCCTTGACACATGACTTCCACCAAGTTTCATGGAAACCGGGCCAGTAGTTTTACCGTAATCCTGAATAAAAAAAGAAAAAAAAAGAACCGAAAACGTACATAACATAATAACATAATATTGACAGGGCTAAAGTGATTTGTAACAGTAAGTGCAAATACACCTCTTCTGTTCTATGGATTATATGTGGCATTTAAAGTCAGTTCATTTCATAAGTTGAATTACTATTAATAAATAAGACGACTGCCCAAAGCAGTTTCAATTAATGATAATAATGGGAAACTTCAGTCTACATAGATGAAAGGTCATGAGTAGCCTGCAAATCTGCCTGAACTGGCATTTCAATATTCAGCCTGACATCATGTTTATACCATCATGTTACCCAGTTTCTCTTTTGGGAGGCGAATGATGAATGATGAATCCATCCAATCTACATCATCTTCAAAGCTGCAGTCACTGAACGTATGTCATGTCAAATGATGAAATATGGCAATTTTGATAACAAAAAACCTGTTCAGATTCTTCAATGTCATCCATGCTTGTAGCCATTTTTCTTCTGCGCTGGAAAGTCACCGGACGCCACAATCTTCTGAACATAGCCATACTGAGAAATAGAGATGGTCAGATACCATTTTTTGCTTCCCGATACCGATTCCGATACCTGAACTTGCGTATCGGCCGATACCGAGTACTGATCCGATACCAGTGTGTCATATATTTTATATACAGTAGTATGCTACTATCCCTGTATGGATGTGATATGATTTCTATCTTTGTTGTTGGTCTGCCTCAGGTTAAACTCTTTTGAAACATGAACAAACACAAACAATGAATGCCACAGAACTTTCTTTTATTATCCAGTTTGACAGTCAGTTATAACGGAAAAAGAACATAAATAAACTACTTTTAACGTAGATTTTCTTTAGGGCTTTATTACGTGATATCAGATCGGTGCATAAACTCCAGTACTTCCCAATACCGATACCAGCATTTTAGGCAGTATCGGTGGCGATACAGATACTGGTATCGGTATCGGAATATCTCTACTGAGAAATACAGAGAGAGTTGTGTGGAGCTGATAGTCTTAATTAGCTTTGTAGCAACTCATTTGGCAATGGCTTGAATGTAACAGACGTTCATTAATATCAAAAAGTTACACACTAAAGCTTTAATAGTTTAGGTCATTTGTCACGCAAATTGCCAAACATTGACTGCTTTGAACTTCTCAAATGTATTAATTTGCTGATTTACTTACTAATCATTTGGGGTTTTGGACTGTTGTTCAGATAATAATAATAAACATAATCATTACTTGGAGTCCTGCACCCAAGCGTTAGCCTCGCTGCGTCATTCTGTACTGCAGAAGAGCAATATATATATATATATATATATATATACATATATATATATATATATATACATATATATATATATATATATATATATATATATATATATATATATATATATATATATATATATATATATATATATATATATATATATATATATATATTTCTTTATGGCACAATCCTTTACTCCATGTTTATCTGCTTCAACAAAGCCACAGAAGGAAGCTTAGGGAAGTAGAACATGCAACAATAAGTTGTTCCATGATAACCTTTGATTTGTCCCAGATGAGTCTGATAACTCAAGGCCAAAGTGTAAATGACATGATCGATTGCTGTCAGAGGTGCCTAAATCATGTGATTGTCCTACCTGATTGTCCTACCTGAAGGTAGGACTGAGATAACACTGAGTTTACATTGAGCCAGGTTTATACTGAGAGTGCTTCATGATTTGTACAGTGTGTGTGCCGCTTTGATAGATGTTTGTTGATGCAAATAGGCCTATATTGTACTTATACATATGAACCCAATAGACAAAAGCCAAAGAGTACAGTTTGCCGCTGACAGAAAAAAAAAGAGAGAGAGAGAGAGAGAGAGAGAGAGAGAGAGAGAGAGAGAGAGAGAGAGAGAGAGAATAAATGGTGGGAAATATGAGAAGTGAAGCCAGGAGTGGTAAATGAGAGTGGCTCTGATGTCTGCCCTCCCCCACTGTCATCTTCTTCTTACATACACACAGAGAGGAGAGGAATGACCAATGTATACCCTCTCTATCTATCTATCTATCTATGCAGGACAACAACTTGTTTTTATATTGAAATCTCAATTTGAAAGAGTACAATTTTCAAATCATAATTGCATTAAGTTAAACCTATTGTCTTGACGAGCCAGAGCAGTTGAGAGTTTTAGCCAGTGGTTGGTTATTTCACCAGCTGGAATGACAACTCTTGCTGGAAAATGTAATCATCCGTAGCTAATTAACATCCATGAGTTCGGCGATAATACAAAATAAAACTCCAAGCTGTTGTCTGTAAAACAGGAAACCTCAAAACAAATATGTTGATTGTTATGGTTTGTATTATAATTTTTAATGAAATATTTGTATAACTTCACCATACTCTAAATAAGTAATTTTATAAGCATGACATCATCTCAGTTTAAAGTCTCGTGGTCCTGTAAGGGTATCTGTAGCGAACACAAGCCACCCTGTCAGGGTTCAGGAACAAGTACATTTCATGAACAATAAATGTTCAAAGTCTACAGCCATGCTAGCTGCTCTGTGTGGCTGTATTTTGAGCTAAATGCGAACATCAGCATGCTAACAGTGACAAAACTAACATGCTGATGTTAAGCAGGTATACAGTTTGCCATGTTCAACATCTTAGTTTAGCACAACACAGAGTACAGCTGAGGCTGATGGGAATGTCATAGGTTTTGCAGGTATCTGGTCATAAACCAAATAATTGGACAAATGAAAATTTTGATCGGATGAT
This sequence comes from Zingel zingel, assembly GCA_023566125.1. Lineage (NCBI taxonomy): Eukaryota > Metazoa > Chordata > Actinopteri > Perciformes > Percidae > Zingel > Zingel zingel. Next base: position 17,644,231 of record CM042324.1, read on the forward strand.
GGCGCTAGATGAAAAGTCAATTCATCCTGAGGACATGAATTTCTGTACCAATAATTGTTGCGACATTTCACTAAGAAACAAATGTCAACCTAATGGTGGCACTAAAGGAAAATTCAGGGATCAACAAAGTCTTGGAGTTTTTATTCTGGATCAAAGTTGTGGACCGACCGACATTGCCAACCCTAGAGCATGGCTAAAAACGGCACCATCTATTAATTCAATATCTTATTAAGCCTGAGTCTCATTCTATTTCCTACAATGGAACAAAAAAAAAGAAGGGTCCATGCCATCTACACTAGTATGCGTCAAATTACAGTTGTGCAAAACTACACCTAATGAATCCTAAGTATCTGAAATATTCTGCTCACTATAGAGAGAACTATTCAGAGTTGATTATGTAAGGAAACATTATTGGGGGATCAGTCAAAACTGTTACTGTACTGATTATTGTATTTGACAAATTTCACCTAATGAAGCCTGTGGACTTATCAAAGCGTACTGATGGAACAAAGACATCAAGCTAAAAACAGAACGGAACACCAACAAAAAAGAGCAAAAGATGAAAGCAGTATAAGAGGGAGGCAGACGAGAAGTAAGTAAATGCAGAGCTAATCAGAACAAAACTCCAGTGTTCTGTGCTCAACCCTGCTCTACTCAGCTCAGCCCATGCGGATGTTAAATTGGCTCTCAGCTGTCTGTGATCTGAAGGAGGTTGGACAGTTTAAATCTCTGATATACCATTGCCTCTCTGCTCTTCTTTCCGCTTTCTCTCATTAAAGAACAAGTGCGCCCTGCTTTAATTTTAAAAAGGTCCCACTCTTTTTCATGTTTTTTTTTTTTTTTTTTTTTGGTGAATTTGAGATCATCGATCAATGAGACATTGCAGACTGGAGAGGTATTTGATGCCACTCCCGATGCAGGAGAAGTATTATCACATTGTAAGTCGGATGACGAAAGCCATTTGAAAAATTCTCCTCGTGTAACGTCTGCTGTTTCTCAGCATGCAGGCTGCACTCACGTTATGCAAATACAACAAAGTCCCGTCTGTAGCTACAATCCATAGACAGTGGAAACATTATCGTCTCTCTCTCTTTTTCTGTGTCTCCCACCCTCTGTTGCTCTCTGATCCAGCTGCTCATCTGGTAATGGAGCAAAGAAATAAATTAAGTGCTTTAGCGGAAGGAAGGCTTCACTGGGAGAAGGATTGTGGGTAGAGGGAGTGAGATGAGGATTTGGTGAGGGGTTTTAATGAAGAGTTAAAAACATAAGTGGGACATTTGGCTTAAAACCACTACTGTCCAATTATGCTTTATCCTTGAATGTTATTTTTTGTAACGCTATTTAGTGAATAGCTGGAGTATTTATCCTTTCTAAAAGAGAAATAATACATGTATGCCAATATCTACTGTTTTGTTGAATAGAAAAGTAGACTGAGTTTCTCTACCCGATAAGGTATCTGGTCATGGGCTGTTGCATAAGTATTTCTTTAAACAGCACTGCCCCCCATGGGGATGGGGCGCTTTTATGTGTCTTTTATTAGATGGTGATAATGGAGACATGCCAGGAAACTAGGCAGAAAGAGAGATGGAACAATGGTGCGCGGCCGGATTCGAAACCGGGAACACTGTGGTTCATGATTGGCATCTTAACCCCTCACGAGGCAATGGGGGTGTTTTCAAATCGCTTGGCTTAATGGACCTCTCGTCAGGTTGAAGCTGAGTGGAGCTATGCTAGGAATGACTTGTCACCAAACCAAACTCTATGAAATAATAAGATTAAAACAGTGTTTATACACACACACACACACACACACACACACACACACACACACACACACACACACACACACACACACACACACACACACACACACACACACACACACACACACACTTCTCTAAACTCGCCCCCCCTTCTCTAAACTGGAACCCATTCATTTCCTACTTCTCTTCTCTCAATGCCACTGGGATCACTCCCACCCTACCATCACTGTCTTAATCTTTCCCCAGCTGATACCCTAGAGATGAACCCCCCTCAGTTGTTATTTTTATTATTTTGTTTTTATTATTATTATTTATATTTATTTTCTATGTATTTTTTATAATTGTTTTTGCTCCTCTTGCTTGCTGTGGCAGTAACATCATAACTACAGCTTTTTTATTTGTATTTATTTATTTATTTTCTTTCCTTTCTTTCTCTATTGAATAACTCCAGCTGCCATAGATAATGTGATTGTTGTTCAATATGTAGCTTGGGTCTATATGTATTTTTGTCATATATGTTGTCTACTAACAAAAAGAAAATAAAGTTATTTTTTATATATATATATATATATATATATATATATATATATATATATATATATATATATATATATAGATATATATATATATATAAAGAAGTAATGTGAAATATGGTTAGCCTATCTGACCTGACACATACAAATTTGGTTTAATAATCATGTAAACTGGGAAGATTTACATCACAAAAATGACACAAAATGACAAATTACAAAACATTGTGATGATAACGGTTGACTACATGACTAAAAAACATCAGTCAGGTTAGGCAGTAGGCAGTAAAGTTTAATATATCACTAAGCCTCCTAAAACAATTATTTTTGGCAGTTATGTGACAGTTTGTGATGCGAAGGGGACTTCCAGTGTGCATTGTTGACTGTTTTACAAATGTTTCCAAGCAACGTGCAAAGAATTTAGGAAGGACTTTATACACAAACCTAGTAAGGAGACCAACCTGCCACCTATATCTGTATTTATTCAAAACAAAGTCAGGAAAAATGACATAAACAGCAAAAGAATCACCCTGTGTGGATCTATTGGGTAGATTATTTGCTGACAAATCTGCTGATGCATTTTAGCATGAAGCCTTCATGAAAGCACATTTGACAGCAGTAAGCTCTCACAAATCATGCCATCACAACCAATTAACAGAAAACAGTTACACCTGTGTAACACACACACACACACACACACACACACACACACACACACAAAATAAAGACAAAAACACCACCCTGCCATCTGTACAGTAACTACTAGCCTAATGCCATAACCACCTATCTGCTCTCTGATAAGCATTGAGGCAGGGAGGCTTAAAAAAAAACATGATGGACTCTTCAGGGAAGGTAATTATCTTCACTTGAGTTTCTGCCAGGGAAAGTCACCGGACACCACAATCTTCTGAGCATAGCCATACTGAGAAATACAGAGAGTTGTGTGGAGCTGATAGTCTTAATGAGCTTTGTAGCAACTTATTTGGCAACGACTTGAATGTAACAGACGTTCATTAATATCAAAAAGTTACACACTAAAGCTTTAACTTGGGAACTTGAGATGTGCTACCTTTTCTTCACTTTCTCAAAGTCCACTGTTGAAGTGCAACCTCCTTTTTCAACTCAGACAGTTTGACTTCTCATAGTAGAAAATGCACAGGTGTTACTAATAACATTAACGATGTCTCTGTTGTATTCACGTGTCCTAGTAAGCTCTGACAGTGAGCCAGCATGAACAGTACCAGGGCCCTGAAACTGAAGCAGCTACACTAATGTCAAAATGTCTTCAATAAAAAGGTCTATCAACCCATAAAAACTGAGCAGACACAATCGATTCATGATGACCATGTGATACAGCCAAAAGTTCCAGAACAAGGAAACTGGTCCTTGAGTTGAGATGGTTTTGTCAAGTGGGCAAGTTACTATTCAAGTACACGAGATGGGCAACAGATTACACATAAAATGTGTATATTGTTTACTCAGTTGAATAAATTATTATTGTAAAACAGAGTCTTTTTGATGGTTACTCTTAGGACTGGCCGATTTGACCATATATATATATATATATTGTCAAAACAATATGAAAATGCCTATCCTACATATTTTTCTATATCCTTTCTATTGCGATGTCGAAAAACTGTGGCCAAACTACGTTACAATATTTATCTTGTCATTTGGACGACGCTTTAGGTTCTAAAGTTCCTGATAAAATGAGAAAATACTCAGTACTTTTCATTTGTCAAGTATTTAATTCATACAGGAATATACAAAAACAGCTGTTACCATCTCGTTATTTCATATAGACTATTTATTGAATAACCAGAAAACAGAGTTGGACCATATCAACCAGCCCTAGTTACTCTGTTTATGGAAGAGGAGTTGTTCGACTGACAGAAAAATAATCAGCTATTTTGACCATCTTGATCAATTTTCAAACATTCCAGCTTGTAAATTGTGAGTATTTCGGCTTTCCTCTCATTTTATGTGACAGCAAACTGCATAGTTTAGGTTTTAAACTGTTGGTCGGAAAAAGCAAGCAATTGATAACATCACTGGGTTGGGCTAAAATTCTAACTTGATGAAACACCAAAGGCCACTCTGCACTGGACAACTTAGTTACATCACAAAGCGAGGTAGTTCCAGTCCATTGCTCCTATAGCCTCTATATCCCTATCCCTGTGTCATAAACGAGAGCAATGTCAGATTGGATTATGGTCTAGGGACATAGCTTCTGTGTAAACATCTGGTTAGGTTAAGCTTCATGATGAAGAAGCCCCCTCCTCCTCTTCTTCTTCTCTCTTATTTCCTCAGTGTAACGCCGGCTGTGCACACTTTGCTCTCAGTGGTGCTGTGACCAGACCATAAGACAAGAGATGATGTAGTCCATAGACTTTGCATCCTTTCTTTAAAATTAAGGGTAATAGGGCAAGCAATTTCACACAGCTGTTGTAAAAAGTGGATTTTAAGAGCTCTAAAGGCTCTAAATTAAGCCCAAATTGCATGGCTGAATAACCCCCCAGCAGTCTGTATGCTGAGATGGTTCATTTACTGTACAGTAGAAGAGCAGTGCAGCGAGGCTGAGTGAAGCCCAGTATGGCGGGTGTAAAGATGCTAGTTCGTGGAAATGTACAGTACATGATAACAATAGAGGGGTAGGGGTCAGTGCATGCGACCATATTCCCATATTATCCAAAGCTTAAATAAAAGCAGAAGGTTGCAGGATAATTGTAGTAGACTGGATGGAAACAAAGGGGAAAGCGTGGATGCTATGCTGACTGAAACAACGCATCCCAGAAAGAAAATAACGTTAGAGCACCTACCTTGATGTTGTCAGGCGAACACTTTTATCTGTGTATCTTCATTACTGGAGCACCACTGATTTCATTCACATCAGCCGAGGAGGAAAAACAACTGCCAATGAGCAATTTGTTGCAAGATATGTTTGTTTAAAAAAACTAAAAGCTAGAAGCTTAGCCCAGCTTGCTGTGATAGATAACTATATCCTTTTCGTTTCCACAGACAGGCTATTATGACTGCTCTTTATCACAAAAAAAGCTTCATGTTGCGTAGCATTACGCTAGCCAAACGGCTAACGTAACCCGTAACGATTTACTACTACGCAAACCGGTGAGTGAAGAGATGCTATCCTCTTGATTTTCCGTCATTTCGCTGTGTTTGGGTGAGGATGATAAGGAATCAAAGGAAAAGGATGCTCTCAGGCTGTGGAAACGAGCAGGTCCCTTCGCTCCTGCTGTCTACGGAAGCCCGGATGTGCCAGAAATGCCTTCTCTTTTGTTTCTGCTCATCTGATAGAAAGGAAGCTGGTGATTTCATAACCTGCTTTACTCATAAATCTACACACGAAACCACAGGAAATAATAATCACAAATTTAAACGATCATAATGTATTTATTGTCATTGCACTTCATTACATATGTTACAAAGGGTCGTACATATAAATGTCTACATACAAAAGACAACATCATTCTTATTCACCTTAATGTTTAACCCCAGATGGGCTTCTTACAAGGTTTTCTTTTTTTACCTTTTACCTTTGATAACCATATTTTAAAGATTTTCTCGAGCAGTTTTAATGGTTGCTCCTTCTTACTCAATTAGTCGACTAGTTGATCATCATGATGTGGGATACTTTTACTCTAGTTGTTTATTCTGGCACCATTTTGATATTCACAAATATGGTTTGGTCTTTATTAAAAGTTTTGTACAAAATAATTAAGTTTGTTTCGTTTTTCACTTTTCAATATGAATGTTAGAGTCCTTCAAAAGGCAAGACATAAACAGGCTAACCCTACCATAGTTTTGTTCAACCTCAGAAATTCTTTTATATGTTTAATATGTCTATTTGAATTTTCTGTGACATTTTGTACTTATTCCTTCATCCCCATTAGTTTTTAGACTATGCATATTTTAGATTAAGTTGAATGTTTTGCATGATCTCTTTGAATGGGAATAAGCAATAAGTCATTTGGTGTTAATGTAAACCTCCCTACGTCTAGCATCAAAACAACATTCACAAATACAGCTTAGTATTTATTATTAAAAAAATGAATACACAGGCATTACACATGCTCATTCTATCTTATGGTTTGTATTTAAATGCAGATGGACTTCTTACCGGATTTTGCCTTTTTTAAAGCTTTGATGACCAGACAGTTTGTAGAGCTGCCCCCTCTTACTCAGTTATCAAATTGGTCATGGGGTCGTGGTTGACTAAAACATCTTAGTCTAAGTGTTTATTATATTTGTTTATTATATTTTAGATTAGGCTATATCTTAGATTGAATTGTTTATTCAGTAGCCTATGCTCTCTCTAATAAGCCATTAGTCATAAATGTAAAATGGTTCTAGAACATCCGGCATCACAATGATATTCACAAATATGGCATTTATTACTAGACATTATGAGATCTTCTGCAGTCAACTGTAACAAAACAATATATTTGAGAAGCATAATGACCAGTATCAGACAGATAGAATGTTAATAATTCTACACAGATGCTATGTTGTTTTATTCAATTTCACATGATAATCAAGGTTAACAGCTACGCCAGTCAACAAATGAATAATATGTTGAATAATACCAGGATATGTGAGCCTAATTGTTTCCTCAGCTGAGTTTTCAGTGTGTACAGCACCAGATTAATCTGTAGGACAGATGTTGTGGTTGTCTGCTCCATCTAGTGGAAGCAAGCAAACACTGCAGGAAGCAAAACCAGTGTCAGTGGCCTGGGTCGCATACAGCTCACATTTCAAACAGCAGTACACAGCACTGTCTACGATGACTGGACACTTGCTTATCGCTACAGGACTGAAAAAACCTGAAAACGTGAATATGTTAGCCTAATATATAAAATCAGAAACAAATCTAAAATATCTTGATTGGACAATTTTATTTTTCAAGGACATTTATGAAGCCAGAAGGAAGATCTGTTTTTGTTATGATCATACACAATGTCAAAATCAATGAGATTTTTTTTTTCTGTTCACCATCACATCAACATAATGCACACACGGTAGCAACTACACTGACTGAGGCCTGGGGTTTGGTACAGGGCCTGGTTTACCAAAGGGAGATACTGCTGGAGATACAGCTTGGTTTAATTATAAAACCATCATAAGGGCAAAAGATGATTTAGCTGCTTTGACACCTTTGGGAGGCCAGGTCCACATATATTAAAGACAATCCAGTTTCCCCGTGCTAAGATTCAATGTTTACTCATTCAGAACTTCACAAAAAAGTTGGAGGGGGGGAAATTACAGGAAAGATTTGAGACGATTCACAAGTAGCCATGGTACGAGTCAGCATCAATAGGAAACTAAACGGTCAAAGATGGCTTTGTTGTGATATAGCAGGAGTCTAATTTTGTCATTCAAATTGCACTCTATCCACAAACAAGACTTAGCTGTACACACACATTAAGCTTCTTTAAGGAATGTTAGAAAATAAATTGGAACAGAGACTTGAACAGCTAACACGTTAAGACGTACATTCAAAACAAGACAGTTTAATAAAAAAATAAAGCAATGTGAAGGGTGTAAAATAAGCTACTTTAAAAATCTGTATTCATAAAGTTGTTTGATTATGTGATGAGTCCATAGTTTTGGGTGCCAGACCACCTGAGATTACATAAAATCAAAGTCATAACCAGTCTGTCCAAAATTATTTTCCCTAAAGACCTCAAGTACAACGATGGTGATAGTACAGCAGATATTAACAGTTACTATTGAGTTTAAGGTAATACTAGTAACTGAAGTGCTCTCTAAAATAAGGTCCTCTTTCTTGTGTAACGTAAAGGTTTATTAGTGACTTGAGAAACAGGATAGTTAACTTGGGCATCTGCAAAGAAAGGTATTCTGGGTAGCCACAATCTTTTGGCCTCCCTCTGTTAAACACTGAACAATCCCCTTTTTTGTCCAATTCATCGTTGTAAAAACTACTGAAAAAGAACTCGGTTAAAAAAAGAAAAGAAAAAAAATAGAGGAGACTCTGGGGTAAACAAGAAAATTATGGCTGGCAGCTATGTTCAGGAGGCTCATTTGGTCTCATCTTAGTTCCATACCATTTTAGGGAACTGAATGACAGGATGACATATTTAGAGCATCTGCTGCTTGTGATCTGACTCTACAGTGGTGCTCATAAGTTTATAAACCCATGCTAAAGTTGACTAAAAAGAGGAATAAAAAAAATCATCTTTTGGAAATTCATCTTAATGCCTTAATTACAAAGATTATGAAAAATCCAACCTTTAAGGACACCAATTTTCTTTGTGAATGAATAATGTATCATAAATAAAATGTGGAAATAAAATAGCCCCACATCATCACATACCCTTCAACATACCTTGATAGCCTAATAGCTGGTTTGATTTGCATTGAGAGATGATTTTATGGAAAGTACCCCATGCCAGTCTCTAGGTATGGTGAAGGGCATGTGATGATGTGGGGCTATTTTAATTCCAAAGGCCAAGGGAACTTTATCAGGATGCATAGTATCCTGGATCCATGAAATAACTGGCCTTTAAAAATAAAAATCTGCCTGCCTCTATGGGAATTTAACAGGGCTGTACTTACTTATGCCCCCTGTATTTTAAGGAAGAACATTTATTTATTCACAATACATTATTCATTCACAAAGAAAATTGGTGTGCTTAATGGTTTCCTAATTTTTTTTAAATTATGGCGTTAAGATCAATTTCCAAAAGATAATTTTTTTTTTATTCCTCTGTTTAGTCAACTTCAACATGGGTTCATAAACTTATGTGCAACACTGTATTTGGCCTCCCAAAGAGCATGTCCAACTGTCCAGTGACTTTACACTAATAACTCATGATCAGTACTCCAATTCAAAGCTTCATAGATTCTCTGTCACTTCTGCAACAGGAGGCCTAACAAATACTGTATTTGGGCCACTGCGTGGAGTAGGGCCACTTGCTTATTATTAGCAAATAAGAATTACAAAAAACAAAAAAAACTGACTGACCAGGCTACAGTAAAAAACACAATGGTAAACACCCTCATGCTTCACAGGAAAAAAGAGAAAGAAATCATGTGTCCAGCATACACACAGACACACACACACACACACACACACACACACACACACACACAAACATTTTCAAATACTCTGGTGTCATTTTTAACTCATCATTAATCCAAGAGTGAAAAAAATGTTTTTCTTTATGAACCGATCAGTAAGTTTTAGGACCAATTCAATCCATGAAATAAAGCTGCAAGATGTCTTGGCAGCCCTCGGGGCCACAGACTGTCTGATCTAAAATCCTACTATTCATGTACATTCTGCTTGTACTACACAATAAGCTGAACTGTAGGAGAGATGCAGGGTTCACTTGTATCAAGAATTGCACACCGGCAATTTTTCTCCCACTTTTCTTATTCAACACTTATGTTTCACTCAAGACAAGACAGTCGGGTGTGCACGTACCACTCTTGCATAAATTATGGTTGAAAACAATACCAGGCATATAGAGACATTTAAATAATTTACGATGTATTTACACAATAATCCATCTTATTTTCCAGCAGTGTCTTTTTATCTTGTCAGCGTGTGAATGCATCTTCTAGTCTCCCATCTTTACTTTCGATGTCTGGGGGAGAAAAAATAAACCATTTACTACAATTTCAAATACAGAAACATCACATCTACACAATACGTGTGTGGGTGTGTGTGTGTGTGTGTGTGTGTGTGTGTGTGTGTGTGTGTGTGTGTGTGTGTGTGTGTGTGTGTGTGTGTGTGTGTGTATATATATATCTAGACTTTTGTGGAAATAAATACTATTTTTGCAACGACATTTCTCAGAAGTCTGCAACAGTGGTCAACCAAGAAAAGGCCACTGTTGCAGGAAGAAAAAATAAATAAATCTATGGATAGTTTACTCTTCGAAGGAAAAAGACAGATTGTGAAGAGATAAAAAAAGCAGCTGGTCTCATTCACCTGCAGAATGGCTACAATGACACCAAACAGGCCAATTGCACTGCCAAAGATTTCCACAATGAGGATCTTCACGAAGAGGCTGGCGTTCTGGGCGTCTGCCAATGCTGCTCCGCTGCCCACGATGCCGACACAGATGCCACAGAAGAGGTTGGAGAAACCCACAGTCAGACCGGCTCCGAACATGGAGTAACCTGGTAGGACGGAAATTAAATAAGTCAGAGACCTCCGTGACTAATCCACTGTGGGAACTGGCCACAAAAAAATCTTATTTCCTGTCAGGATTGGAAATCAGACAATAAGAGTTGTCAATCTGAAAGCATCTTAAAATACTAATCATCTTTTTATGCCTAATATTTCATGAGTGAATTACATTTGGGGTCTACACATGTAAATAGATCTGTCAAAATCAATTTGATTGTTGTGAATGTATTGAGCAATCCATTATTTAATACTTTAGACTGAATGTTGCAAGTATTGTCATCGTCGTAGATAAAAATGTGCGATTAATTGCGATTTAATTATGACATTAATGTGATTCAATATTTTAATCGTTTGACAGCACTAATAAGTAGTGCATAAATCTTGTATACCAGGCCATACTAAGCATTCAACTTAGTACCAGATTGTCACATCATAACAGATTTTCCAGCTGGAAGCATCATGGTCTACTTTAAATTCATGCGTGTTAAAAATGAGAAAAATCCACCCTGAATAGGGCAATTTGTGTGATGTTCAGTGAATTTCATGTGCTGTTTTATGTTAAAATTGTTGCATTTTTTTCTTTTTGTCTTGTATTCAGTAGCTTTACGTCTGTTTTCTTACCAGCTTGGTAGTTCCTTGCCCCGATGGTCTCAGGGGTTGTTCCACTGAAGCTCTATAAGATGAAAGATTATTTTTAGAGCCAAAACACATCCTTGCTTTGTTGCCAAAATCATATTAAACTTCTTTCTGTCCAATATCTCTAATGCCTTATAAATGCTTTCCTGTCTCAAATCCTCTCTAAAGACAAAAACGGTAAGTGCACAATGTTCCTATTTAATACCAGCCAAAATACGTATTGCTTACCTCCGCCATGTTGCTGATTACAATAGCCATAATGATCCCATAGATTGCTACAGCTTCACAGAAGATGATGCTAAAAAGGGAGACATAAAAACAGGCAAAGTAAGAGAAGTGACTGGGATTTAAATAGGCAGCTTGTTCTCCCAAGTCACTACAAAGTTACTTGTAATTCACTGGCTACCCTGACAGTCACTCATGGATGCTCATGCACTGGTTACACAGTGTTGGAGATACATTTTAGTGTAAGTTTGTTTATCTGGGATGCACTGAGCAGATTATGGAGATACCCAACACATGTATAAAGCTTCTCTTCTAAATTGAGAATTATTTACAGTACATTTCTCCATGCGGAATGCATGTTATTGTGAAATTATTTCAGTCAACTGGAGGTTTGAAATTAGTATGAAAATATAAATTTTCAACTACCTTCTTCATTTAGAGACAATATTAAAGTATGTTCAACTGGGTAATAACTGGGTTTGATGAAGGATCGATGGATGGATGGAGTACTTGCAGTAGTATTTGGGGAAATTGCAGTGGTACAAAAGCAACTTCACATAAATCACAAAGAACAAATGAGGTAGGTGAGACAGTACAATTAAAAGGCAAACTTATACAACTAACTATAACTAAAAATACAGTAAAAACTATGTGAAAATATAAAATAGGAGGAAAACTGGAAAAAAAAAAGAAGAAAAAAAATTGTTCTTGCATGATCCTACCTGACCAAGTTCTTGGTTTTGATTCGTGGAGCCTTGACACCACCACCAATGATGCTTGAGCCAGTGATGTAGATCCCCCTGGAAAACAAAAAACAACAGTCAGGTATACAAAAAATGATTTTTAGATGTGGATGGAGAACCTATGAGACACACGAGGTACTTCCAAAAAATGTAAATAGTATGTTTAAATAGTTTTAAATAAGTGTGTAAAAAGTGCAACTCCACCTATCTCACTTTTAGTCACTGTATAGAATAGAAAACAACATGTCTGGGCCCCGACACACCAAGCCAACAGCGACTGAACGGTCAACAGTAGTTTTAGCTCTGTCCCCCACACCAGTGGCTTTAATTTGCCCTTATCTGCAGCTGCTAGGCCAGTTCTGCTTGTTGAATTTGTGAGAGAGAGCTCTCTGACTGGCTGTTCATGCTGGTGAATCAATGATTTCACCTATTTAGTTTCTCTATATTTTATATATCTGACTTATCTTCATCCACAAGCCAAAGACCATGGGTTGAAAGCAGCAGTGCAAAGTTTCAGTGAGAGTCACATTTAAAAAAAAAAAAAAAAAAAGGTTATGTTGAAATGTTATCAATTTGTGATCCAAGTTTATGATCTAACAGTTCAATACGCTTCAGTGGGAAACAAAGTTGGCTAGTTTGTTTTTTTCATCTCTCTGCAATATTCTTTGGTGGACAGGTGTCGAGTGTACATGCACCTCGGCAGGCTGCAGGCCCTCAGCTGTAGTCTTTATGGTGAGTTCAAGAGCAACTTTTAACAGAAGACATAAGGCTGCATCAGCCAAGCTTTGTCAGTGGTAGTTTTTTTTTTAAGTCAACATAGTTTGTCAGGGCCACACTGAACACAATTTTTAAAAATTAAAGCTCATCAAAAAAGTTTTGTTGTAACTAACATAATGGCTTATGGTTCACTAATTAATTCCAGACACAAAAACAGCTATATTGAAAAGATACTTTGGAAAAGTGTCCCTATGTTACTCATTCTAAGATTTTCCAGTTCCACATTTACACATGATGTACTTTCCTGAGTGTTTCAAGAAAGAGGAAATTATTTTATGAAATGCCGGTGCATTTTAGGCCTTCAAGTACCACCAGCCCTGATTTACACATCCAAAATTCAAAGCACTTTAACTATGTTCCTTGTTAGGTACTCACCAGGCTGCTCCTACCACAGACAGAGAGATGGCCAAGCCAATGCCCAGATTGGCCCACATGAAAGGAGAAGTCTCTGTCAGGAACCTGCAAGCAAAGAAGACCAGCTGATGAATAATGATAATGATAATAATAATAACAATAATAATAATAATAATAATAATACACACTTTATAAGGAAAAGGGAATGTGTACAAGCAGCAAAACATGAATGTATTTTTTTTTGTAGCCATACAGTTTCTTTTTTCTTCAATTTCTTATGTTATGTCTATAGCTCTCACAACTACCTTACATCATTTAAATATGGTATAACTTATATCATCTACCATATCTTCAAGTCAGAAGATATGATATCTTCCTCTTAAAGTCACCATAAAATAGCCAATCAACACTGCATTATAACTGTATTAAGGGTGTAAATCTATTAAATGCACATCTGGGGCATCATTTATAACCGTTGCGTAATGCAATCCTAACATTTGAGAAGTTGAAAACAACATGTGTCATCGTTTTTGTTTGAACAAAATGACTAAAAACAATTAATCAATTAACATTAACAAATAGTTGACAGTTTAACTGCTGCAGCTCTACTTCAAATCAAGGAACAATATCAACAGAAAATGTTATCCTTTCACCCTGACAGGTGACAGTAAGAGAAGAAAGAGCTTGGCTAGTCTCATTAAGGCCAGTGTCTGAGTCCACAATTAAATATTGTTTTGTCCTAAAGCTACCCCAATCGAGCATATTAACCTGCAGACAGTAGTTTTATTCCAAGATTGCTTACCATGCCACATCAAAGCGGAATCCAAGGTCAAATATGGTATAGCAGAGACCTATGGAAACAAACAATTATTATATCAGATGTGAAAGTGGAAAAAAGGTCCGCCAGATGCGTATTTACATAAGGTGTAGGCTGTGTGTGTGATAGAGCCCTATAGTAGACATTTACAGTATGTTACTGCATTTTTTCCCTGAATCATGTGTGAAACAGTGTCACATTTATATGCTAAAGCCGGGAGTGCATTCCGATCGCCTTTGGTAGTTCCCTGCGAAGTGGACTGCACAGGGGATTTATCAATGTTAAGTAAGATTCCAAACCGCAAAAAGGCTTAACGGTAGTTCAAAAGTGAACTGTAAACTGTTTAGGGAAAAACTGAACAACAGATCATCCAGTGAAATATGCCTATTCATTGAGCATTAATATAAGTATGCATTTTATTATATATGGGTTCATCACTTTGCTGGAAGTTGATAAGATTACCCTTCAGTCATTGTGCCTCGCTGGAATGACAAGGTACATCTTTTAAATTAATTAAATTACATTTATTCACAAGTTAAATACATTTCAAGTGAATACGTTTGGTAATAGTATCAGTTTTTGTTTTAATATATTTCAGTGGTAACATTTCCACAGTTGCAGCAACGTATCCAAGGTGTTTACGTTAGGGTGCACGGAGGAATATATATATATATATATATATATATATATATATATATATATATATATATATATATATATATATATATATATATACAAAAGCATTGCGTTGGTGACGTTGCAGGGGGGTTCAAAATGAAGAAATTTGGGTGAGGGAAGTTCCCTTAACAGACATTCCCCAAACAGGGAGTAGGCTGCTGTTTATTTACACTGTGGAACGGAACGCAGCCATTGAAAGAAGTAACTTCAGTGAGATAGCTCACTCTCACGTGAAAACTGGTGCAGTTCCTGTTTGAGACCGTTTCAAATCAGTCAGTTCAGTACACGAACAGCTAACGTTAACTTAGCCAAATTCACTAACTTAAAACAACAAAAATAACAACCAGGGATCCCATAAGTCCTACTAAAGAAAGTCTTAGCTAAACTAATCAACATAAATCGCAAACAATGTCCAACGTTTGAACCTAGCTACGTTAACATGTTATGTACAGCTCTGAGCTAACGTTACCTGACATTAGCTTAGCTAACGTTAAGCAGCAATAAATGTTAACAACCGTTAACTTGGATTCAAGAGCAGGTCCCTTGTCCAAAATATTAGTAACTAGCTAGCTACATGACATATTTGTGGAACCCTTTCGGGTATTACTTACTACCCCATGCATGAATAACCAAATCTCAAATTTGCAATTTAACCTGTCAACAGTAGCTAGCAAACAAAATGGAAACAGCCGCAACCACTCTAGTCCCATGATTTAGCCAAGTCCCAATTTATAGATGTCAAACGCAAAGAAACACGCTTTGCCATTAGGGAAAAAACGACTGATTACACTGCCATTGTTGCAAATGTGTAGGAAATAAATTAGTGTATTCATTCATTCCAATATACTGACTATTTTCAAGGAAAATATAATCTTACCGACGATTAGTATGGTGCTCCAGAAGGCCAAAGTGACCCCCGTATACAAAATAGCGTGTCCGTTCATCATCCACTCTAGCAGCATTTATCTGGCGGTCTAACCTGCTGGATCAGCGAGATATACTCGGCTCAAATCTAAAATTTGACGCCAGTAATGCTAAGATAACGAAATACTCGTGTTTTAAGACGCGCTATCAGTCGATGGTGGAGACAGAACATCAAAAGGAGAAGCTGGGTGATGTCAGCTGATCCAGCTTGACTAGCATGTGACCAGGGACCGGAGGGCTGCGTACGGTTATATATTTTTTCCTTCTCCTTGCTAAAACGATTTCGCTGCGACGACGTTAACGTGTTTATTATTCGTCTGGTAACACAGACAGTAACATCAAATTGGGTTAGGCTTCACATTCACAATACAAAGAATACAAAGGTTTGCAGTCAAGTCCTTGGATAGGCCTACAGAAGTATAACCGAATACGTCCCAGTGAGAGCTACTTGCAGCGCGTGTAATAGACGCTAGATGTCTCTCTTGTATGAGTCACGACTACGAAATATATTTTTGTAAAGTTTCTGTTCAGTTTATATCAAGATAGGCTATTGTTTATTTCTAATGTCTGCAGTTCACAACAAAAACAGTATACTATAATTATTTTTAATCATTTTGGAAAAGTTGCACATCCACATCTTTATTTACTATTACTATAAATGAAACTCACCAGTAGCCTACATTTAAACCATTTAGTACTCTGCTCCAATGTCTTAAAGATTAAGTGTAATTGTTATTTTTCAAACCTTAGAAAGTTTGAAAAATAACCCTGATAATAGTTCTTGGCTTGGAGACTGAATATGTCGTCAAATATTTTAAACAGAAACGCTGAATTAAAAACTAAGTAGAGCTGTAAAGGTTGAATAACATGGGCATCTAATGAAACATGCTATGACGATGCATTGTGGGAAATGTAGGATCCCGCATGATTTGCGCTTGACCCATACACGTCAAGGTAGCCTACTCAGCCTTTGCTGTTTCGATTTTCATATTTCTTTAACGTGTCTTTTGAAAGTCTCCGACCATTATGTAAGTGCGACACTAAATAAAGCTGTAGAAGAACAGTTTTGTCCTGGGGTTGCAATTGATAAACTATAAATTCAAATGACTTACGATGATCCACCAGGGGGAGACCTTTCCATAACTATTATTTTTCTGTGAATTTTTCCCCTCATTAAATTGAAAATTAATAAGTTCAACATGTTTGTGTGTAATGTGTGTTTTATGACATAAAAGTGATAACAAAATAATGGTTTTATCTGAAAAAAATAATGTAAATGACAACAACGGTACATTAATTTACAAAACTGTCATTGCTGTGAAACTGACAGCACAAAGAAGTCTGACTTTTCCCTCTTAATTCATTTTAACACAGGCTTTCTGCCAGTGCTTCCTACCTCCAAGGATAGTGTCCCCATCCTCAGCTTGTAATTCTAGGCAGGTTTCTCCTCTGAGGCTACAGAAGTCACTCACACAAAGGTTATTAGTTTTGTTTTCTGTTCCATCACAGATCAGAAATGATTTAGCCCTAAATTGGCTTACTCACAGCAGTTTGGGAGGTGATAGATTCAGTCCTTCTTCATCCACAGGGCCAAACAGCAGTCAGGAGTAACTATTGGTAACCACTGTTTTTCTCTTTTCTGTCTTATTACACCTCTATATTAAGGAATCTCAGGCCAAGATCACAGACATTGACTTAACTGTCCACATGCAGAAAGAAATGGTGAAATTCCCTTTTGCAATATGTTAAAGGCTACGTTTGGCCCTGTTCTGTTGTTCAGCATTATGTGAAGGTGTTTTATTCTTTTGAAGACCTATAAACTGCTGTATCAGCAAATGCAAGACAAGTTGTGTGCAATGTAGCCCATCATTGAAGAAAGGAAAAGGTAAGCTCTTAACTTGACTGTCAGTCTGCATTTTGCACTTCAGGTGTCCTGGATGGTGGAAAAACAAAGTTATAATATGGGCCAAACTTCATGTACAATTTCTTATTTTCATCATAACCTCCACTCATGAGCCAAGCTCAAACAGCATTTTCCTCCATGCCCTCCAGCGCTACGCCACGGGGTATCAGTATATTGGCGTGCTCACTGCCTGAGCAGTGCACTATGATTAACCACCCACCCACATGAGACATGCTTGTGATAAAGGTCTACATAAATAATTGAACTTTAACTAAATGTCCATAGAGCTGCTTCATTTCAAAAGCAGAAGAAATCAATAAACTAAATATTTAATCCAATGTATCAGTCTAAACGCAAAATCCAAACTGAGCATGCGTGCATAGCCTACACTATCAGCCAGTGGTGAAAAAAATACTCAGATCTTTTACTTGAGTTAAAGTAGCAGTGTACAAAGACTGTTACAAGTAAAAGTCCTGCATTCAAAATTGTACTTTAGTAAATCAAATCAAAAGTCCTACTTCATTATGAAGAATGGTCCATTTCAGAACAATATTATATGATTAAATTCAAATTATTTATGCAATCATCACTTTAATGTTGCAGCTGATGAAGATGGGGCTTGTAAATTTCATCATTGGATCAAAAGTCTTATCTTTATAACCTTCACCAAGGAGGTTGTTGTGGGTTCGGTTTGTTTGTTTGTCAGCAGGATTACAGTAAAACTACTGGCCCGATTTTGATGAAACTTGGTGGAAGGGTGTAGCATGGGCCAAGAAAGAACCCATTACATTTTGGAACGGATCTGAGTTACAGGGCAGATATACAAATTATTTTTCACTTTTGTTTAACATTGCGAATGTTGTGAATGGAATTGGAATAATCAGGAAAAATGAGTTCCAGACTTCAGTTCACACTGCATTAACATTGTGAGATAGGGCATGCCTTGGCGGAGGTCTATGCTCTCCAAGGGCCCTTCCAGTTTTTAAATGAAATGTCCAACAATCACACATGATTGTAATGCCCAGGTGTCACAATACCTTTGACCCATGTAGTGTAACAGACACCTACATGTATTGCTTTAAATCACAGCTTATCTTCTTAGACTTATCCATAATATAAACCTATTGAATTACCCTTTGGCATCCAAAAACAAAACCCAGCTAACTATGAATGTGCATGCCTTAGTGGCATTACATAAAAATAGAACATTGGTTTTTATTTCATAACTGACCCTATTAACACAAATGTTAATGCATGCAGCTTAAAACACATTTTATTGTCCTAAATGACACGTTTGAATTCAAGGCACATTTCTCTATGTTAGTGGCTCCAAGGCCTTATTAATGTGTTTACATGCACACAGCATTCTGTTGAATACCCTCAAACCAAGGCAGGTCTTATTTGTGTTGTGCTGTTTGCATGCATCCTCATGCCCCTATCACAAGTATAATCTAAATATTGCCATGGAAAAAGAACATATATACTATAAAACTGGTATGGGATGAGGTGCCCACATCAGTGTCCCAGGTTAACCAAGATACGCCTTTATTGATTCGGTGTTGCATCTGCACAAGGACAGAAAGTAAAAACTATAATAATAGAATAAGAATAGAAACAATACAAGAGCAATAAAGTCAAAATTACAAGATAAAAATGACTTAGTGGTGCGATTAGTAGCAGCAATATACAGTATGTAATCTATGTAAACAGCATTGACCAGAGAAATATATAATATGATAATATGAAGTTACATTGTATTTGTCTGCATTAATAAATATAATAGAAATATAATATATAATGTAAAAACATGGCATAATATATTAAAATATAGTAGGAAATGTTTAAACGTGAGTATCCTGATGAATAACATATTGTTTAGCATTGTGAAAACATGTTCTTTCTTTATCTTTTTCAATTCGATGTCTTGAAGATTTGAAGAAGTCCGTGGAAAACGAGTAAAACAAAAAACAAAACGGTCACAGTGACCGAAGTTCATTAACATTTGCTACGTTCACATTCCACTGGGTGATGCATTTCAGATCAGATAACGAGAGAGCACATTGTGTTCTCGTATGGATTTATTTTTTAGACGTCTAGCTTTTCCCCACTTTGTTTCCATTACATGGAGTTACACTAAATACAAATGTCCCCTCTTCAGATGCTGCATTTATCAGGGAGGCCTGGGAGGGTTAATTAAACAGACAAGACAGAAAGCCTAATGTTCCATTCAAAATCAAGCTCCATTATCAAAGCCCCATTGAGAGTGTTTACGTGCACATTAACACCCTGTAATTCTCCGAGATACTGTACAAAGATGTTGCCTTTTAAAGCTGATGCATTCATAGTGATATATTTTATACATGAGCTAAAATATGAATACATTTAACCCTTGTGTTGTCTTCCCGTCAACCTTGAAAAAAAAACACTTTTTTCGACGTTTTTGACGCCTTTTTTTGTAGGAATGTTTGTTTTTGCTTTTTCCAACGTTTTAAATTGTCAATTTTTTCTTCTCCACATTTTCAGCGCTTATTTCTACGTCCAATATTTTCGGATATAAAACAAAAATTGAAAACGGCTCAATGTGACCCGAAGTTAACAAGGGTTAAACATGTATAGGTTGGCTATGGTGACCCTGAGGAGCTCAACGCACTGCAAATTAAGGAGACATGCAAATAGACACAAGCAAACAAAGAAACGTCTTCACCAATTTGACCACATGCAAAAACATCAACTTGACGACACATGCGCAGCATTTACAAAAAGCACTGCAAATACAGAAACACTTTGCAAAAAGCTCACAACACAACCAGGGGACACTAAAAAGTGATGCACATGGCTGATACACAGTACTTGCTGTTGCCGTTTGTAGATTAAAAAGTTATTCAGGTCAGCTATACATCGGTGTTGGAAAATGTCCTAACATTTTAAAGTAAATTGGCTTATTTTAACATTGTGATGTCATAATTCAGATTCTGCTATAACCTCTAGGTCAGTGTTTCTCAACGGGGCGGTACCGCACCCCAGGTGGCGTTCAGAGGATAGGAAGCAATATTTTGGAAAGGGGCGTTGGTTTGAAAGCTAGTTTCAACCAAAGATTCACAATAACAATACATGTTTACAATTTAAAACTACTAAAAAACAGTGGTCTGCAACATTAAAACCTGCCAGTTCACGGCACTGCGACTGGACGAGACTGGTATCATAACTCTTCTGTCAGCTTTGTTTGGCACAGCTCCGTGCTGCCTTCATGGAAACGGAACATCAGACCATCATATTAAAATGAGCTCTGTACTACGTGAAGCTGCGTTCAGATTTAAAAAACAAAAAAGCAATCGCCGCGATGTCCTGTTGTGTTCTTTAACCCCCTACTGTAGCACAACTAGACTTTATATTTCACAGTAACGATAGTTACGTTATTGTAACTCCAGATTCTATGAGTATAGGCGTAGCCCTCTAAGCCACGCTATTGGGTTTATCCCTTTGCGCATGCGCAGTCGTGAAGATTTTCACGACTGCCACAAGTGGCGAATGCTGACCATCCCTCCTCCTCTGCAGTCAGACCTGTCATATTGGGGAAACCCTCGTACCTTGTCAGCTGGGGTTCCCCTGGGCAAGGTGACATCATACGTGACAGTGTACACGGATGCGTCCCTCACGGGCTGGGGAGGAATGTGCGAATCACAGGTAGTGGGAGGAGAATGGCCACCCCCCCTCCCCTCTCCACACAAACTGCCTGGAGCTGTCCACGGTGCTGAAGGTTACTTCGCCCCAGTGGTAGCGGGGAGACATGTTGTCGTACAGACAGACAATGTTACAGCAGCAGCGTTCATAAATCGCCAAGGCGGCGTACGCTCGGCCCGGCTATTGGAGATAGCCCAGCGTCTGCAGGCGCTGCAGAACTGTCACAGTGTGTAGCACCGCCGTTTCCCGAGGGGGAGCCAGGATGAGCAAATCGTCCAGATAAAACAGGACTCTGCTCCGCTTCCTCGGTCGCCTGCTGAAGGTGAGACGTGGCTGTCTGTAAGCGGGGCCCAAATAGTCCATCGGGAGCTATGGGGCCGTACAGAAGCTCACGTCTGACCTCCGTGGGTAGCTGAGACATGTGGAGCCAGATATTTCGCTGGGCCAAAGTCTGCCACGCCTGGATCCTCGACAGCGCCACCGTGGTTGCCGTAGTGAGGGTGAGGATGGCGGTCATAGCTTTGCCGATCTCCGTGGCTAGCTCCGGAGGAAGAGCCTCCGGGTTGGTGGCCATGGCGGAGGCTAGCAAAGCTATGTTGTTTTGCGCCGCCAAGCCCTGGGCCGCACATTGGTGAGACCGGTCAGTAATCTGGGCGCAAACCTGATCCTGGGGGGATGGCTTCCTGTGGCCAAAAAAAGTAGCCTTCGGAAGCAAGATCGACGCCAGGCTCTGCTCCGGGGGGGGGGACCGAAGGGAATCCTGCCTCTGTGTCGCCATGAACCAGTGTGAACGGGGCATAACGAGAGACTGGAGCCCTCAGCTTCCCGGGCTGAGAGAGAGCCTCGTCCACGAATGGCCGAAGCTCGTAAAGCGCGGCCAGAGTGGGGCCCGTTTGGACGGCGGTTCCTGAGAATAGACGTCACCGCTCAGGAGGCCGCTAGTGGGGGCTGGAAGCTCCGCCGGGAGCGCTATGCCTCTCTGGTCCGCCGCCTTTTTAATGATGTCCGGCAGGTCCAGAAAAAGAGCCTTGGTGGCAGAGGGGAAAGCCGCTGAAACGGTGCCCCTGGCCGTTCTGGAGACGGGGAGAGCCTCAGTGGATTAGCATCGATCCCTGTCTCGAGTTCCAATCCTCCCAGCGGGGAGGAGGGAAAACCGGTGAGGGAATCGTCATTCGGGGGAGACGAGTCATCGGACTCGTGCCCGTCGAAGACGCCCTCTTCCAGCGGTTCCAGGGCGTCGACGGTGTCACATTGGTCTGCCCAGCTGCCGTCCCCCTCTCCGTCGACCTCAAAAGCCAGAAAAGCGTCCGCACGCCATTGAAGCTCTTTAGAAGGCAGACGGGCGCAGAACAGGCAGGAGGTGTCGGAGGTGAGAGCCTTGCCGGCGTGAGAGGCACCGAGGCAGGTCTCGCAGCGGGGGTGGAGGTCCGGCGAAAGATGTAGCCGGTCTGGCAGGAAGGGCAGAGGCGGACGCCGCTGGAGCCGGAGGTCTTCATAATCTTCTTCATACTGCTTGCTTGAAGAAAAAGTGGGAGCAGAACTACGGCTCCGCTCTGTTTATATACAGTAATTGCGGACGTAGTTGAAGCCCGAGCGGTACGCAAGGGCGGGAAAGAAAATCTTCACGACTGCGCATGCGCGAAGGGATAAACCCAATAGCGTGGCTTAGAGGGCGAAGCCTATACGAAATAGAACAGTTTCTCGTCAGATCGTTTATAGAACACAACGTTTCCTACTGCACCTGAAGGCAGCTTCATTTCACAGAGAAAGAAAAGAGATGATCGAAAGATATCGACTGTGCTTTGTTGTTTGGCAAACATTTAGCTGTTTCACAAACTCCCGGGCAGTTCAGGGCTTGTGTTTGGTGTTTTAAAACTTTCTTGTGGAAGCGATAGAGGCAGTGATGTAACTGTTTACTGCAGGCTACAGGATTCTCACACCTCAAAACGCAGGGCGATATGGGGTTGTGTTTTTCCAAATTGCTATTTACTCGCAAGACAGGCGATAGCAAACCTATACTCTTCTAAGCATCAACAAAGGGCTCTCACTAACTTTCACAGGTTGTAAACTTATTTCCATTCTGCAGTAGGTGTCGTTCTTCAAGTCATTAGTCATCACCAAAATACTTTTCTGTGTGTGTGTGTGTGTGTGTGTTCCTGCGTTTACCCCTTGATAACAATTCGATTATAGATTTAGATTTGAATGAAAAATATATTTTAATGTTAAATTTCTAGCCGTTTCTGACTGGCTACTGTTAGTGTTTGTAATAATAATACATTTTATTTAAAGCACCTTTCATGACACCCAAGGTCACTTCACAAACAAAAAAGGACCTTCACATTATAGTCATCTTATTAAAAGGTGCTGAGGTTCACACCAGGGACATGCAGCAGGCCTTTTGATAATACAATTATAGTTTGAAATGTTGCATATCTAGTCGTTCTGCTTGGCTGCTGTTATTTAAATTGAATGTCAAATGGTTGCATTAAAAAAAAAAAAAAAAAAAAAAAAAGTAAATAAATATAATTTCTATTCACATGGCTTTTTTGATACCTGGGAAACAAATACATGTGTTGTTGGTCATTCAAGGATATGATTTTTTGATAATAGTAACAACAATAATTGGCCTAGGGTGTAATCATTAATATTTGGGGCAATTAGCCTACGTATTATTTGATGGGGGGTGTTAGGGACCTAGATAATGGATAGGGGGGGCGCTGGCACAAAACAGGTTGAGAACCACTGCTCTAGCCTCTCTCCTTACTATAATAGCCGAATGATGCAATCACAATGTCGGATAGCTGACTTCAATAATGTCATAAGCCACAAACCATGGCAACAACAAACGTGTCCTATCCATATGCACCAATTTTTAGTGCTCCCTGGAAACAGTTTCCATTGTGTTGTTGTAGTCAAGTTGGTGAAGATGTTGTGTGAGGGTGGATGAATGGCAGACCCAAAGTACAGAGAGCAGGCAGGCAGGAGAAGTTGAAGTGAAGTAGAATATTTAATAAACAAAACACAAAAAAAGACCAAGGAAGACAAAGAAAAGCTGACATGGAAAAAACACGATGGAACCAATAACTCACGTGAATACAAACAGCCGGGAACGAACACTACTGGGAACAACAAACAATGCTCTGACACTGGACAACGGAAAGACAAAGACTAAAATACACAGGGTAACGAGGAAATGCAAGCCAGGTGACACAAGGCAGGGAAACAGGTGAAACACATTAGGGCAATCACAGGAGCAGGAAAACAGGGAGTAAAACTAGACACGACAAGACAGAAAACCAGACTATCAAAATAAAACAGGAAACAGAACAAAATAGAAAACATAAACAGACTACCAAAATAAGACAAAACAACCAAACCATAACAGAAGATGTTTTCTTCATTTGCTTGTTTTGTGTCTATTTATATGTTTTCTTAATTTGTGTTGAGCTCTCAGGGTAGTTTTCTCCTCTACATGTATTGAGAGATTTGTGGTTGGAACATAAAGTGCATTATGCTGCTCGTCATAAAATTAGGCTCTAAGGATGTAAGCTTTCATACAAACTGTTGTGTGCACATTCATTACCTCCTGGTCTATTTCTTTACATGTGATCATCACTCATTGACATCAGAGTTCATAATTGTGCGTATGGATGCTACAGATGGTGTCCATCCACCTCCATCCGCACAAATTAACCATCTTTAGAACCGTACATTGAGTCTCAACAATAGGCAGGAATAACCAGAAGAAAAAATGTTTTAAGGGCTACGGGCTCAATCTGTTCACCGCTCTTTTGTTGTTGTTCATTTCCAGTCTCCGCTGAGGAAAACACTTGACAGAATGAGAATTTTTAATTTTTTACTCCTAAACCTTTTACCTCTTTTGGTTCAAGTGTTATAGTGTTACAAAATGTGGTATCCAGTACTTACAAACAGTGTAAATCATTTCTAAAATACCCCATACTGTAGGTACCCAGTACTTACAACACTAAGTAATTTCTCCTTTCCTCATATCCTTTCCTCTAAACTGGTGCTCTTGGAAACATATGCAAGCCTTGTGAAGCTTGCCTCAGCCTTTTAGGCTAATTTCTTTTCATCTCTGAAGATGTGAAAAAAAACGAGTCTGAAAAAAAAAAGATTTCTCACTTTGCCTCTCAGGGCATTGGTAGGGAACCATATGTATCTGAACATAATACTATATGCAATACAAATTTGAAATATGTATTGCCACAAATACAAGAATTGATTAAAGTTTTAAATATTATATTTATTCAACATAATTCAAATAGCATTTTGAAGGATAAAGGCCACATCATGGTGAAAATATAATATAGCTGGTTTTAAGGAGCTAATTTAAAGTAAATATGGAAATTATATTTCTATATATAGTAAAAATAATTATATATTATATGAGAACCAACAAGCTCAGACTCCCTTTTAGCTCAGTCAGGGAGGAGTTCATCGTTACATGGGCACGGGAACACCTGCAGTACTCTGGATCAGAGATGCCAAAGTGTCCGGCGCAGGGATTGTTGGAGGACATGGAGGAAGTGGAGGGCAGTCCAGCAAGCAGAGACTCAGCTGAAGCACAAAGCCATCCTTGGAACAGTGGCGCAAGGCAGAGCCGGACTTGGGAGCCTAACAGCGACCCGATATGACTCTGCCAGCGGAAAGGAAAGGCAGAGGCTTGTACAGGAAGAAGAGCGAGCTTCAGTCGAGGAAGAGCAAACCAGCAGCAAGGCGCCTGGATGAAGTGGGAGCAGGTGATGGAGCGGAATGTTACCTTGCAGGACATCTGAAAGTGGAACCCCCAGAGGATCAAGTTCTTGATTCAGGGGGTCTATGGTGTCCTCCCAATTCCATCTAACCTGTGCACATGGGGCAAAATAGAAACACCTGCATGTCCCCTTTGTTCCAAAATAGGGACATTAGAACACATCCTGAGCAGCTGCTCCAAGGCGCTGGGTGAGGGCCGGTATCGATGGAGGCACAACCAGGTCCTCAAATCCATCGCTGAGGCGATTGAGACCTGACATCATCTTGGTCTCTGAGGCCACAAAACAACTGATCTTGTTAGAGCTGACAGCGCCCTGGGAGGAGAGGATGGAGGAGACTCAAAAGAGAAAGAGGGAGAAAAGCCAAGAACTGGTGGAGGATTGTCGGAGGAACGGATGGAGGACCAGGTGTATGCCAGTAGAGGTGGGCAGTAGGGGATTTTCCAGTCACTCCCTGAGCAAGGCCTACGGCACGCTGGGTATAACAGGTGCTAACCAAAGAAGAGCCATAGGCAACAACGTGGAGGCAGCAGAAAAAGCATCCAGATGGCTCTAGTTAAAGAGGGGCGAGCAGTGGGGGCAGTAAAATGCCACTTGGACACAGGCCGGGGTCTGATCAGCCGCGGTCGGGTTGCCTGGACGAGGGTGTCTGTTGTAAGACTCAAAACACCCAGTGACTCCTGGAAACAACACTGATGATGTGACAGGTCATGCATCAAAAGATGTTTCTGTAAACAATTATTAATTGTTCCTACATCATTAATATTGCTTCAATTATTTTTTTTTAATTTTTATTTACCTTTATTTAACCAGGTAGGCCGTTGAGAACAGATTCTCATTTCCAACAGCGACCTGGCCAAGAATAAAGCATAAGCGTGCAAGACAACATACAGTTTTACATTCAGTACAGTATAAAAATACAGAATACAATAGGCTACATAAAATACAGGTTAAGTAGGCATTACAAAACCGGCGCAAAGTGAAGTATAAGTAAGTCGATGGATATGCAAAAGTGATATGGTGATAACACAATATAAATAAATAGACAATCTATATAAATTCTGAAATATAGTAAAGAGTCAATATACAGTTAGCGCAAATTGTGGTCTACTTAGTGATGTAGATCAGTAGATGTGCAAAAATTGTACAACAACAATGGTGGGAAGAATAACAGTTGAGCATACCAGGGCAGATGGAATAGTGCAAAAGAGCGTTAACAGATAAGATAGTAGTGCAGGTGAAGATGTGCAACTGTGCAGCTATGCAATGGGGCATGACAGAGATAATGGAATAAGAGTGTGCAAAACAGTGCATGAACGATGGAGAACAGTTAGCACATACAGTGATCGGACAGGAGCTCAGACAGAAGTACTTTAAAGGCAGTTAGTAGGATAAGGGTTTTGAGGTTCAGGGTTTTTTGTAGTTTATTCCAGTCATTTGCAGCTGAGAACTGGAAGGAGTGGTGGCCAAAGGAGGTGTGGGCTTTTGGGGTGACCAAAGAGATGTATCTGCTTGAGCGAAGGCTGCGTGTGGGCAAAGCTATTGTGACCAGTGAGCTTAGGTACAGCGGGGCTTTGCCTAGCAAGGACTTGTAAATGAGTTGGTACCAGTGAGTTAAGCGTTGAGTGTGTAACAAGGGCCAGCCAACTAATGCATAGAGGTTGTAGTGGTGGGTGTTATAAGGGGCTCTGGTCACAAAACGTATGACACTATGGTAGACAACATCCAGTTTTTTTCAGGAGAGTTTGAGGCAGTTCTATAAATGACATCACTGAAATTGTTACAATTGTCATTTTCACAAAAGTGAGTTTGGCAGCATGAGTGAAGGAGGCCCTGTTGGGAATAGGAAACTGATCCTAGACTTACCTTTGGATTGGAGGTGGTTTATGTGTGGCTGGAAGGAGAGGGAACTGTCTAACTAGACACCTACAGTAAGTATTTGTACACTGCCACATTTTCTAATTCCAACCCATCAAGCGTGGTAATGCTAGTCGGATGGGCAGGGGTGGGCAGCGATTGGTTGAAAAGCATGAACTTAGTTTTGCCATTGCTGACTGCAATCTCAGATGCACCCCCTCTAAAAGTAAGAACTGACATTGTAAATTAAGAGTTAAATGTCTTCACCGTCTCTTTGAAACAAATACCACACTGTGTATAATCTATAAACCTTTTCCAACTATTTGATAGTATAATCAACCACTCATGCACCATAATAAATAAACCAATAATTTAATGAATAACCTACTCTGAATAATTTATGAATCTTTTCCAACACTTTGAAAACGTAATCAACAATGCGCTGCCTTCGGCTCTGATACCGTTCCTCATCATCTAACTGAGTACTGGTGTTTTGGAACAGCAGACAGAAAGAACCTAATGGTATTGATCTGTCTGGGTTGTTGTGGTGCAATGCAATTTAATTCACCATGAATGGGTAATCTTCCAATAATCCAAAATTGCACGAAATGTTGTTCTTGTCTGTGTAGCCCTGTATATTATCATAGTAACATAGTACGGACTGAGTGACATTTCAATTTGTGTAAACCGACCGACTGGACTCTGTTCATTTCCAGACAAGACAGCTTTGGAAAGAACCTCTTTTTTATAATTACAATCTGCTGTAAGATATTAGCTAGCTATTTACATGCATCTTTTAGCATAAGTCAGCATATGAAGATTAAAAGCCTCCCATTAGTTATGTTAAGTGGATAGGCCAAACAGGGCATTAATGCAGTTTCAGTGGCAATTATCAAAATTATAGAAAGTGTTTTCTTCCTCAAAATGTCTCATCACGTGATGGAGGGCAGTTTTAGTAGTAGTGTTCATTTTGTTCTTAAAGCCTCTACCAGAAAGGAATAACTGAATGTACTGTACATTAGAGCAAAAACATACTACTAATGGAAGTTGTTATCCTTAACAAAACACTGAAAATGTAAATGAATAACAGTTTTATTAACTGGTCAGCAGACGACTATTCCTACATATGCTGAGCCTGCACTCCAAATGAAGAGTTCATTTGGAAAAACACATAAAAGCCATTCAAAAAATGAATAAACCAAAACTATAGTTTGATTCATATTCCCTGGATTGACACCAAAAACATGATTTAGTAAAATAAATAAAAACAGAGATTGAGATTTGTTTTTGCAAATACCAAATACCAAAACAAACTGTAAAAAAACTGACTTTCTTTTTAGAACATGTCTTTATTATCAATTATACAATCATCACATCACATACATACACAAATTTCTTTTAACTTTAACTCCCCCCACCCAATCCCTAACCCAGTCTGTACACATAGCACCGCATATAAAAAAAAAAACACAAAATAAAAGCATATAGACAACAAATCATCCCCTCAGCATTTAGCAATCCCTTCTTGGTCCAGGAAGTGCCTTTCAAGATATATTAGACAGTCTAAGTCTCACATGATCCAGAAATGGAGTCCAAATATGATAAAATATACACATTTTACAGTTTTATTTGTTGTAATTTCACAAGTTGAAGTTGTGGTCTTTTACAGTTCAAAATAAAAGCCCTGAACCGGCTATGTACTGTCTTAATAGTATTATTATTTAATAGGATTGCAATCACTTGAAATTGGTAAAGAATCCTGGGCAAGATATTCATCTTGCTCAGAGAGATTATTCCCAACATTAAGCAGCAAAGAGACCCGTCTTTCTAGATCATCATGGACATGTTTAGGCAGAGGCTGGAAGTTGGTTTTATACATCTTATGAAGTACAGGAGTAATAAATATACCTAAGTAAACAAAACCTTGCAATGTCCAACGAAAAGGTGACAAACCAGGGGGTGGAGTGTGGGTCAAGTGGGTCTCTTGACCCAATGGCATTGACTCAAACTTATAGAGAATTCACTAAATTGAGTAATAACATTAAGAACTGAGGAGCAACAATGTAATACTTTTGTTTCTTTAGTTGTCTATCTTATATAGAAATGACAGTATGCTGAAACCAGTAATTTCATGCGGTGACAATCAAGGCTCTTTATGAGTTTCAGCAACAAGACAGTGCTCCAACTCTGGCTGCTTGTCAGACTTTAGAAAGTTACAAAAATTGTCAGACACAATCTTGACAATTCCAAATGTCAGAAATGTCATGAATCCCGCTTTCTGAGTCTGTTTTCTGCCTGAGTTGCCTGTATTCTGTCCTGGAGTCTTTTTCCTGAGTTTCCTGAACGCACCCTGTCTGGTTGCCTGGCGACAAAGCAAGGCGGGAGAGCTCTCAATTACCCACACCTGCATCGCATCAGCTACCTGCACACCTGGTCCTGCTCATCACCTCTCCATTTCATAAGCTCTGACCTGACATCCATTCCCTGCCGGATCGTTAGCCGTGAACAGTATGTTGTGCCTGCGTACCAGTCTCAGTTTACTAAAAGTTAGTTTTGCTGTTCTGTTATTTTTGCTCGCTGTGAACTTAATTACCTTCGTTTCCTCTGTCGGCAGTTATTCTCCCGGGATATTCACTCCACCTCTGCCTGGTCGTCTGTTGCTTCAGAAACAACATTGGATCTGCTCATTCCCTCTCACCTCCACTGCTTGCTCCGTCACCTGGATTATCCTGCTTATACATTTAAATCTCTAAATAAATACTCCCCTTTATTCAACTAACCTTGCCCTTGTCTGCTTCTGGGTTCCGCATTAGTGAAACGTGACAAGAAAGGTGTGTAATGAGACGGTTCTCTTTGACAATCCAACAGTCCCTTTTAGTTTGAAGCATATTGATGTCTTCAGTTATCTTTGTTTGAACTGAGAGACGTAATCACTGAACTCTTTGTGCTTCATTTCTGTCAGTCACATTTACATTTGAATGGGTGAATCATTCTTTTGTTAGACTAGAATAAAATGTTGAGCACCAAAGACGTAAGGTAGAAAGTCTTGAATGTTTCAAACTTTTTTTAAATAGTAAGTTTAAAAACCTCTGTGACCAACAGTAAGTCAGGCTGGAATAATCTGAATACATGTTTTATTTCTAAAGTTTAAATCCAAAAATCTTAGCCAGGAAGTGATGTTACATAACATTAAAGTTAAACCTCATAATGATTATCCTTGAACGTGGTTACTTATTGAACTGCTGAAGGATGAACAATCTAAGAAAGCCCACCTTATCTTTATTTTTTTAATTTTTTTTGTCAAAGCTAGGGCCGTTAATTATTTGACACATTTGCTTTGAATTAAAGAAAAAAAAATGCAACCTAATATCACAAAATCTTGATTAAAGCATTGATTGGTCAATTTATGCAACTTGTGTTAAATCTGGTGGCTTCAGCATCTGCAGCTTTTACAAAATAAAGCAGGCTATTTCTGTCCAGCCTGGGACAGTGCAGTGGTGCAGATTGAAATTCAATTTAGCCTCCAGCTCATCTATCACTGTGACAATTTAAGTTTTCTAAATGAATTTGTTTTGTATAAAGATTGGTTGATTATGTAGCTGTTAACCTGTTTTCATTTGCCATTCATCATGCCATTGATTACTGGGCGCTTTTGCTGTTCCTAATATGAATGCGCAGCAGGGTGCGATATCCAATCAGTACCAGCTAACAAAGAGACATCTATTTCCCTTTATTGTTAATTTTCTCTCAGCACAAATGCCGTGCAGGGCTTGAATGAGGCTACATCTACACAACCAAGTTTTCATTTTCAATGGAGTCTTGAAATAAAAACGATCTCCGTCCACACAAGCTTTTTAGCTCCGTAGCAGAACTAATCTCCATCCATATTAACACATCTGACAACTCATATCACATGACTATTACTACACTTTCTCATGAGAACTAAGCTTATTATACAGTATCTTATATGAAACCTTTATACCAGAAACATAATCATGATTCATATAAATAAGCCATTGGATACTACAAGAATAATAATGGCTAAAAGTAAGACCAGGGATTGCTTGAACCGACGACAAGGTGGAACTGTTACTGCGAGGTAAGTAAGCCTACCTTACAAATAAGACTAACGGACGTGCGTTGACGTTTCCGAAGGTCTCCGTTTCTGCCCGTCCAGACTACAAAGCAACCCCCGGAGTTTTCAAACCAAAATGGGGTCAGCAATGTTTCTAAATGTCTCAGTTTCAGGAGCTCGGAAACACCGGAAAACTATGGACGCCAGCCATAAATGTAGCAAAAGAAAATTGTTTTTAAACGAAAACGTAGTAGTGGGGATGTAGCCTGAGACTCTGACCTCCAAACTGCCGCTGATGGCCAGGTCAATACTACATTACGTTTCTATGTAGACGCTGACTTGTATGGTCAGACAGTCCTCACTGACAACATTTACATCACGCAAACTCTTCAAGTCTTTTGCAGCCACCAGGATGCAGAGTATACTTAGGACTTCTGTTTTTTTTACTCTGTGCTTTAGTTGTCAGCCTGGTGGCAGTCTAGTGGCTTAATGCAGCTTTGAAAGAAACAAGTTATGAAAGGGAAAAAGGACTTTAAATAGGCTAAATATAGAAATTTCAATTATCCCCCCTTTTGCGGTTAGAAGTAATCAGCTATTAATCATATTTTTCCATTTTACAAAAGAATTATACGCCTCGAGCTTCAATGAGGTGTTTCCCATGACATGAGGCATCAGATCAGATTTATCAGTGACATTCTCACAGTTAAACTTTCATTCATATTATATCAATAATTTAAGCTTATAAACATAAAGGAGAATTCCAGTCAATTTCAACACGTAGCTCTGTTGTTTGGAAATTTGGAGTGTTGGCAGTAGCAAAAAAAACTAGGGCTGTCAATCGATTAAAAAATGTAATTAATTAATTACATACTGTGATTAATTAATCTAAATTAATCGCATACATAATTAACGGTGCCTGAATCCATACTTTTTAAGAAAGTAAAAAAAGAAAAGAAAAAAAAGAGTAGGCTACTAAACAACAGTTGGTGACATTAAAGAACGGCTTGTTTATTGCTAAGGCCATATGGTCAAAATTTAATGATTTAATAATAATGTATAACAATAACAATAACTTTTTTTTTTTTTCGATGGCAGCTGCAGATTGTTACATACCAGTGTTGAATCCTCTACAGTAAAACACAGTCAAACTTTACACCGTTTAGCGTTAGCTGTCAGCATTTTAACCGTTTTTAATCTGGCTACTAGCTAGCGGTAGGCTAACGTTAGCTGCTGTTGAGTATAGCTAGTGTTAACTAGCGTCACGTGCACCTTGTACCGTAGGTATGCATTAGAGCCCTGCAAGCCCGTCGGGACCCGATGGGGCCCGACGGGTTAAGCCCATTCGGGCCGGGCTCGGGCCGTTTTTTCTTTTTACAGATCGGGCTCGGGTTGCACTCGGGCTTATTTTAGCTTCTCTCCTCATTGTGCCCATAATATTCGTGCAGCAGAGCACACGTCACAAAGTGTGTATGAAATATTGTTATATTGATTATATTATAAATATTATACATCGCCTAAGAAAGTAACACAAACGCAACACGCACGCGCGTCACTCACGTGCATTAAACAGGTGACACTGACACACACAGTTCAACGGATTTTTATTTATTTTATTAATTTTATTTAACATTAGCCAGTTGGCGAAGAGTTATTTTTGGACATTGTTTTGAACATTGTTCTTCAGTTCAGTTACTGAAAAGCAAAGGTAGGCCGTTTATTTATTTATTTTTGCGGTTTGATCCCGTAGCACTATATTCTCCCTTCATGTTTATGCTTCTGTGCAATGGACAGTTTGTCCAATATGTTTGGTCATGATGTTTCAGGCCTATAATAAAAGTTTACCTCTTAGTAGCGTGTGACGTGTGTGTGTTTGCGTGTGTAGCAGAGACAGCGCGCATCAGAGAGAGAGCATCTAGAGAGCGCGCGTCAGAGAGAGAGAGCACATTAAAGAGCGCGCGCGTCTAGTATGCATTGCTCAGTGAACTGGTTTGTGTTGCCTGTATCTTCCGTTTCAGAGCATCAGAGAATAGAGCAGACATATCAGTGGCACCAGATTTCGGTAGCCAAGGTTGGCAGGAAGAAGATTTTTACAAGTAAATGTTCCAATTAATGATCCAGGCAGCACATTCTCGTCTCCCTCCTTCATTTTACAGTTGAATGGTGGCTAGAACGGCTCCGGGTCAAACGTCAATATGGAATGGATTAATTTGCGTTATTTTGTTTTAACGAGTTATTTTGTCTCAGATTAATTAATCGAAATTAAGGCGTTAGTTTTACAGCCCTAAAAAAAACGAAAACAATCGGTGCTGCCTACACCGTGTTATCCCTGCTAGCGTTAGCACCCAACAGGCTTAAACAGGGCAAGTTTTAAACGTGTTTTAAGCCTCTAAACATGCTCAAAATGTTATTACAAGTACCTACCCATGTGCAGTGATTCCTTCTGAGGGAACACAGCGAATCTGAATGCAGTAGATGTGACAGAAAGGCATAAAAGTTGTGTTAATCCAGCTAGTGCACATACCTCTGTTTATTTCCTGTTGTGGTGACTTTTAATGCTGTGATGCTGTATGAAGAGGAATCCGCCGACACTGTTCTTGATTATAAAAGGTTTTATTCAAATTCAAGATTTTCAGTACCAATTTGACAAGCTCCTGCAGAGAGCTTGGAGAACGACCAACCCAATTCTTCCAATATGTCGCTCTGCCTTTTCTTTGTGTGCATATGGTATATATTCTGTGCATTGCATTAACATGATTGGGTCAGAACCGACCAATGATACCTTCTTATCTGGCTCATCTCCAAATAAGGACTCTTCTGTCCAAGAGGGCTCTTCTGCTCATGTTAACAGTTTCCAGATATTTCAGTAAAAGTAGGGTAAGGGTCAAAGGAATCCCTTACAAGGAAATCTTAAGTACAAATGTATATAAAGTTATGAACTGTTCAGACACCACACTGTTTTCCGGTCAAGTCCACACTAGTTGATTGTCAAACTCATACAATCCAATATTCCAGTCAAAGTTGCTGTAATTCGGACCTCCAGTATTTAGATGAAGAAGGTTTTGAGAAAAAGGTGTGTCAGAGTTAGTTGGCTATAGCTGTAATTTCAATGTGTCAGAATATTTAATCAACGTTTAAGTAATTGTCAGATGGGACTCAATATTAAAGGGCCAAAAAAATCCCCGAAATGTAGGCAATGTAAAATATCCTAAAAAATGTTTATCAAAACTATCAAAGAGCAACCGGAAACAATGCCAAGCCCAAGTTCAAACTAGCATTGTGCTACGTAGGATGTTGAAAATAAAGTGATATAACAATTTATATTTAGGCCTCTGCCTACAGATATTTCACCAATTAAATTACATTAATATCTTACACACACACACGCACGCACGCATGCACGCACGCACGCTCGCACGCACGCACACACACATTTTAATGCATGTCACATCTCTCACTCTCTCTTTTCTGTCACTCACACGTTCTCCCAGATGCACACACGATATCATTTCATGCGAGGACTTCGATCTTCACGCTCTCTCTGTGACTGCTGTAAAAGGTTATCAAATGCAAACACACACATGAGACCTTTAACACAATGTCAGCATCCCCCGCAGAACATATTTTCATTACTATTCCTCTACTTTGTGTTGGTATGTGTGTACATTATCTATGTGCATGTTCTGTATAATATAAGTAAGTAAGTAAGTAAGTAAGTGAAATGTATTTAAACAGAGCTTTTCACAGATACATGCTTTACAAGGACATAAAAACATTCATGGAACATAGTACATGATAAAAACACAATACACAACCAAAAGGACATGATAATAGTATGCATATATATATAATAATAAAGTGCAGACATGTCAACCAAATGCCTGTCTAAAAAGGTATGTCTTTAGCTGATTTTTAAAGAATCCACAGAAACTGCAGACCGTACGGGTAGAGGCAGAGAGTTCCAAAGTTTAGGCGTTACGGACTCAAAGCTCGGTCACAAGGGGTCTTAAGTGCGGTGCGTGGGACAGATGGTACATTTAACATGTTAGACCTAACAGAGCAAGCTGACGATTATGAGTGAACACACAGGTGTTAATTTACTGTGGGTTAGGTTTAGGGTTAGGGTTAATACGATTACATTTGATCCATTTGAATGTAAGAATATTGATTAGTGCTGCTTTAATTAAAGCCCTATCAATATTTTATGGGTTGGATAGATTTTTTTTTCTCTCACTCTGACAGAGAACACAGAACGGCAAAAACTAAATATAAATGTATTCTGTGACATTAACTAACACTGTGTCCATACACTGGTAAAATGCATTCTGTATTCTGATACATGTATTAAAAGGATGAATGAATGTGCGGTCATGCAGATCTAATGCTTTGGACTTAAAGCCAACTCAGGTTGTTTATTCCGTAGTTGGAGTTTTATCTGTAGGCTGCTGGTATTTGTCTGTTCCCAATCCAATCTCACAACCCTCTAAAAGTCACTTTTCCTCCTGTGCAACTGCCTCTCGTCTGTCTTCCTCCCCTCGCCTCTCCCACTTAACCCCCTCTTTCTACTCTCTATTGTCTTTCCGTCCCATTCTCTAGTCCCCACTGTTTCTGTTTACTCATTCCCTCTCCATTGCTTTCTCTGTGTCTTCTATTGATGGATCCGAAAGTTCAGGCCCGCAGAATGCCAAATAATGTCTAAGGTGCCCTACAACATAGCTCAGAGCCTCCACAGAAAAACACAAATCAATACACTCAGTCTGGTTCTGACTTTTACTGACCAACGATGTCATGAGATCAAACCCCAGCTAATGCGATGCTGTTCACTTGCTACTTTGCCTTTGTCCGAATCAACCCTGTCTCCTAGAAATTACATCTATATGAAATGAATTTGCAACAGCAAAACAACCTAACAAACCTAATGCGGATTACGTTTTCTATTAACATAACGAGGAAATGTTAATTATCGTATCTGGCAAGTCATGAAAATGTTGATACTGAAAGTATAAGTACAATTTTACCCGCCAACATATTTCATTAGTTTCATTGGCATATTTCATTAGTTTTCATTAGTATATATATATATATATATATATATATATATATATATATATATATATATATATATATATATATACAGTATCTCACAAAAGTGAGTACACCCCTCACATTTTAGTAAATATTTCATTATATCTTTTAATGGGACAACACTGAAGAAATTACACTTTGCTACAATGTAAAGTATTAAGTGTACAGCTTGTATAACAGTGTAAATGTGCTGTCCCCTCAAAATAACTCAACACACAGCCATTAATGTCTAAACCGCTGGCAACAAAAGTGAGTACACCCCTATGTTAAATTCCCATAGAGGCAGGCAGATTTTTTTTTTAAAGACCAGGGAAAGATACTGGTCTGATTTAATACATAAAAAGTCTGCAGTGACTTGAGACACAACGTGTTTATTAATATTAACTATTTAACCAAAACCATGAACTTACCCCAACCTCAAAGTGCCTTTGTTGCCTAAAGGTAACCACCACTGGGTGTGTGGGTGTGAACCCCAGTCTCTACAAGGTTGGGACTGTTTTATGTTATCCTGTCATGTTGTGATGCTTACTTTCGTTCTCTTTTTTTGTGTGATTTTTATATTGATTTTTTTTTTTACCTTTTTTAACTGCTTTTTGTGTGTGTTTGTGTGTGGAATTGAGTCTTCAAATAAACATTTAACATATACATACTGTGAATAGCTTCTCAGCCTTTTATTTATTAACCACGCAGTCTAAGGAAATTTGTTTTTCTGAAGTGTATGGAAATCCATCTCTAAAAGCATAACAGCAATATTTACCCATCATAACTCCATTATAAAGTCTGACCGACATGGTTTTCTTTCCATTTATAATCATGTTGTTCTTCTACACAGCTCTGTAAATGGAAAATCTAAAAGTCAACCCCAAGAGCACATTAACTGCTCACACAGACATGTTTGCAGGTTATGACCCTAAGGAAACATTGATACTTGGTCAAATCAGTGTAAAAGATTGTGTCCAGTTGTATCTTAACTGAATACAATTCAGTCATGCAACAGTGATTTAAAGTTAGATTATTACATTTAATCAAGAGGAAATGCTAGAAAATATGTATTGTTCTCCTCTGTCACAGTGCAATTAATTACTGGTCAACAGTTGTTAAACAACAAACATATACAGTAGTATAGTATACAAACACCCACCTGATCTTACGAGAGGCTCCACTTCACCTGTGATTGTCTGGTCTTATTGTCCTTAAAGTAGATAACTGCCACTTGAACATGATTGCTTTTGTTTTCCTATGAAAACCAGTTTGCTGTATAAAAAAGTAAAATGTTGTTTTTAACAGTACCATGACAAATTAAGCACTGAATGAAATCTTTGTTCCAAAGTAGAACAAGAACCATTTTGCAGGTGTGCAAAGATCTTAATGTAAAAATGTAAAAACTGACTTTCCAAAATGCACACAATGCAGCCTTTACATGCAGCTTAAGATGAAAACAAAGCAACAAACAACTCCATAGGGGTGTAAATCTGGACATATTCAGTCGCAGAGGACACACGATTCATGCATGCTTCAGTTCTGCTGTAACAGTTTGTTTTCTTTCAGATTATTTACGCTCCTTTCAGACAAAAAGCGTGATGCCAGATTAAATGTGTGTCATTAGACCAGGCGAGCCTACTCTTGATGGGTTTTGGTAAACAGCAGCTTCTTTTATTTTTCTTGCAATTTCATTTAATATTGAGGGTCAAAGGTTTAACAGGCTTTAAAGCTTGTCTAAATAGGACAGAAAGAAAGTCAAAGAGTGACTGTGCAAAGACAACTGATGCTGGGACTTTCGTATATTTTGTACTTTCTCTACACAGTATTGCAGTATTGTGCATGCATTTGCAGACTGGAGTCTTGAACCATTAGCAGTTTTACATGAATGGGTCAAACGTACTGGACACATGTTCAGTAGACCCGTATCATAGGCACATCTCTAAAAACGTTATTAATGACCATATGCAAATGTGAGTAGCCCTTGACTAGAGGAATTAGGATTTTTTAATTTTGATTTTTAAATTACATTTAATTACTTAGGTGACTGGATCTTGTCAGAAGACTACTGCCAGGCTCATCTGTCTTGTTTGCAGAACATTAACAGCCCATGTCTTCTGAGAGCGTTCAGGACCTACTGTTAAGCCTAACCTTAACAGCGCTGAAGCTTTAGTACTGTTAATATACGTACATTTACAGCACACACTGTAAACACCTGCGCAAACACCTGTACAAAAAGTGTTTTATTATACTCTACAAGAATCTGCAGATCCCAAATTTGGATACATATCTACACCTAGGAGCTGTTCATAATGCAAGCTGCATCATGTCCTCTAGTGCTTCCTTCCTCATCTTCAAGGACAAAATGTGCTGGTTAGGATACACAGTGTATGCTACATCGGGCAAGGTAGTCTACTGTAGGGTCCCATCCCAGAAAGGTGGAAGTTACACCCCCAACTGTTGCAGGAATTTCGTGCCACCAAAGAAATCGATCATCTATTGTTCTTCCTTCAGTGGAATGACTACCCTCCTTTCAGAATGGACATTATGGTCCATCAATAATGGCCATAAGCTCTCCCGTATTGACATCCTGCTGAAAACCGACGCAGGCACGGATGCCACCTCAGCTCACTGTCTGACGCCTGCAACTGGCTAGCAGAGAAGTGGTAGTTGGTGTTCAATTCCTTGCCTCTGTGCACCCTCTGATGTAGACATGGAGATGGATGCAGAGATGGTCCTGTGAAAGTAACTGCAGACTGGTTTCTGCTAGGAGATGTATAGAAAGCTGTCATAAGCCTGTCATCCCATCCTGGCATTTGGAGTTGGTTCTCAACACACTGCAAAAGGCCACATTAAAGCCTCTTCAGGCTCTAATGAGTTTCAAGACCTAAAGTTGCTGTCAGTCAAGACAGCTTATCCTCTAAGGCTGGCTTATACCAAGAGGCTGAGAGAATGGAGGCTGTCTCTGTCCATCACCAGTTGTGCAGGTACCTGCTGCAAGGCACATTAATAATTCACTTGGTGGAGTTTGTCAGTTCTCCCAGATATAAGTTGACTCCTGCCTTTTCCATTCGGCTTTGCATCTGGCGACCTGGCTTGAGTGCTTCTCTTTCTCTCTAGAATATTTTAATAATGGTAAGCTTGTATCATCTGTTGCTTTGGCTCTAAGCATCTGGCAGTTTATGCTAACCTAGTAGCATGTGCATAATGTACATATGCAAATAGATCATTTGCATCAGGAAGCACCCCTGCACGTGGATTTTCTTTGGAAGACTAATTCGTTGCTATTTTTGTTTGGGTAGAGTTATCACTGCTTGTCATCTTAGTGCTTGCAGTAAAGTTTAACATATCAGCAGAAAATACTTTTTTTCAGGGTATTTTTGTACTTTGACTTTGTTTGATTGATTTGACACTTAATTTAATTTTGTATGAAATACGGTATGTTGTTTTAAGCCCCAGTGAAGACAATATGCACGTCCCTAAACTCTTTCCTGTTGCTAGCAAATAGCAAATATCTTCAGTGAAAGATTAAACAAAATACACACTGCTTGTTTGTTCCCGATTGTTTGTTTTCATTCTATCAAGCCATACTTGGCATTTTGGCTGGTCTTCTTCAGATCCAACATGGACAGTATGTACCGTAGAAGTATTACCAATAATTCTGTAAGAAACTGAGTCCTCTATATTTTTAATACATCATAAATAATGGCCTTTGGGCGATGTTTTGATGCACAAACTGGTATTTATGGGTACATTTAGTACAACTTTTATTTCAATAAATGTATATATAAGCTTACAGGGGTTAACCTGAGATGTAACTGACAATGATACAGATGCTATTTCCTGTCTACACTCTTTCTGTGTCAGGTTATGTTATCTATGTTTGCTGAAAGAGTTAGGTTATTATAATTTCCTGTGGAACATAATAATAAGAGAAAGAGGGAGAGTATGTTTCTTTTGGCAAATTGTTACAAAAAGATGGATTGAGGGATAACGTTGCTAGGAGACCCTGACATCAGCTATTTATCCCAGAATCATGCTGTAGCCCACGTGCATTCAGACTCACTGAAAGAGTGTGCGTGTGTGTGCACCTCCTCTCCCCACTGCATCTGTGTGTCCTTGCTCTTGCTCGTACTGCCGTCAGCATCTCCTTCACTTAGCTCTCTGCTCGAGTAAAGTCAAGGCTGAATTAAAGTCAACTCAGCTGTGCCTGGAGAATAAACAACGGGTGATGCTTTCATCAGGGTTAGAGAGCAAATATCAACAAATACACAAGCCTGTGTATTTTTTCTTTGAATCAAGTGACTCTTGAATCGAAGGTTAACACATGGAGTGAAAGCATGCTTAAACCACACTATGGAGAAGAAGAGCAGTGGAACAAAGAGAGGTGAAAACAAACTCAAGGAAAGGAAGCTGCGAGTACAGTGGATTGTTTACCTTTGGGTATTTGACTACCAACCTCATAGAAGACATCTCTCTGTCTCTCAGGATACACTCTGCAACTTGTGAACAAATCCCCAGGGCTGCTTGGAGCCCTGCTTATCTCGCAAGTGAGCGACACAGCATGCTTTAAAGCTGTCAGGGGCGATGTGGTGGCAACAGAAAGGCAGTTTTCATCGAACCTGATCTGAAGAAAGGAAGCATTTTCTCCTCTCTTGTTTGCCTTGTATTCTTCCGTGTCCTTACATATTATGTTTCTACTTTGGACTGCAATATAAAGAACACCTATCCGCAACTTGAGGGTTCTTCGTCCCATCTTGTCTGTCCTCCTTTTCACTCTGTCTCCTCCATACCTTCACCTTTTCATTCACGTTGCAAACTTTTCCCTTTGATACCTAACTGTTTTCTTTCCCTCCATTTCTTTTCTTCCCTATTGTTATTCTTCAGCCCTTCCTACCTTGCACTTTCCTCTTCTTTTCTAATGCATCTCCCTTGCCTGATTTTTTCCTTTTCACCTCTATTTTCCTCTCCCTTTTCGACTATCAATTTCTCTCTCCTTTCTTGAGCCTGAGGGCACCAGGACTCAGTGGCTGAACACATACTGCACTGTCTCTCCTGATTGCCATTTCTTCTCGACCCGCTCACCTCCGTGTTTTTTTCTCTCAAATCCCTCACAATTATCATTCCCGTCCTGTCACAATGTACTCCTCCACGGGGCTCTGGAACTCTACTGAGCAGGTCTGGATCAACAGCTCCGAGGCAAACGTCTCTCTGGGAAGACATGGGGTTGTGGAGGAGGAGGAAGGAGATCAGCACCCCTTCCTCACGGATGCCTGGCTGGTCCCCCTCTTCTTCTCTCTCATCATGCTGGTCGGACTGGTGGGCAACTCTCTGGTTATTTATGTAATTTCCAAACACAGGCAGATGAGGACAGCAACCAACTTCTACATAGGTAAGAGCAAAACCTAGATCCAAACACAGTTCAACCTGGACGATCAATGAGCTAGGATGTTTACTTTATCATGAATTCCCAGTGCATCATCTTCAAATAAACCCTATATATATTATTTAATGCAGGTCTCTGTCTCTTTCATCTATCCAGAAACACTTCTTTGCGTACCAACAGCGGGTTCAAAAGAACTGAAAATCTGAATATAATTTCACTCACTCTCTATTTGCCCAATTAGTACACAGTTATGCGTTAAAATGTCTATGTTAATTACAGGTTTCACTTTTACCATTAGAGGGAGAGACGGGTATTAAATGGGCTTAAAATGTGTTTGGCTACTCTGCGTATAATGTTACATGACAAAAAAGGGAGATATGCAAATGTAGCGCAAATTTTAACCAAATTTCCAGAGAACTGGCAAAGGAAAATGCAAAAAAAAGTCTGTTTCTATTGTTGAATCACCAATTTACCTCAGTCAAGCGTAACAACTTTTGTTGTGATATTTTGACTTTGTTTCAAATTTATGGCGTTTCCACACATATTTTTTTGCATAGAAAAATTTTAAATGC
Source organism: Zingel zingel (assembly GCA_023566125.1). Classification (NCBI taxonomy): domain Eukaryota; kingdom Metazoa; phylum Chordata; class Actinopteri; order Perciformes; family Percidae; genus Zingel; species Zingel zingel. The sequence continues at coordinate 17,687,158 of CM042324.1, forward strand.
GCATAAAAAACAGGTGGATGGATAGATGTCGTCTGGGGAACTTCATTAAGCTCAGGTCTATCAAGAGAAATCCAAAGGGTGCATCAATCATGCCTCTGCCTCATGTCTCCTTTGGTTTTCAGTGCACACTGACTTGAATCCTGGGTGATTGATTTTTGTTGTTGATGTCAATTACAGCACGTCTGATAGAGCTTTGACGTCATCTGTCACTTGGGAAGAACTGCATAGTTGATTGAGTACTGGGGTCCACAGGAGATAAGAATTAATATAATAAAACACATAAAATAAAATGGTCTCGTTCTGCAATTCTGTGATTTACCGCAGAAACCATTAGTGTCTGTGTTTGCATATTGCACCGTATATGTGACATGAATTTGACCTTGGATAATATTTTAAGGCCAGAGCATTGGATTAGTAATATTCAGCAACATTAGATTAACGCCTGCACCATCTGCCCACCCTTTCAAACATATCAACATAATGGTCCAGCTACTATAACAGGATTAGATCAGCTAGTAAAACAAATAGGAAACAGTGTGTGGCGTATTTGTCACAATGACAGATTACACAGGGAAAGCAAGATCAGACTGCCAATGGTATACCTGCAACCTCTGCTTGGTGTCCTATCTAAACTTTAATTTGTTTTTGTGTGTATTGATATGAAGATATTGGGTAGGCAATGTGGATTTAAATCAAGGACTTTGCATGTTTTTATAAGAGTCTGTGTGTGTGTGTGTGTGTGTGTGTGGGGGGGGGGGGGGGGGGGGGGGAGGGGGGGGTGTGTACTGAATGACCTGTCGTCAGTTAATCTGCCATTTTTCTAAAAGCACCTACAGCACATCATCAAGTAAACACATGCTGAATCTGAAGTACGCTCTTTGTACTTGACATCAGATGCATTCGATTTACCTTACTCTGATATAAAGTAAGTTTTTCAGAGTCACCAAACATAACCAGAGACAATCCTGTGGTGGAGACAGAAACAAAAGTTCAATCATCAAAACTAAACATTATAACCTTCAGGAAGGTTGTATTTACTGGGGGTTAATGGGGATTGCACAGGATTGGATTATATTGTGAGGATGTTGGTTGTTGTGATGTCAACTGGTAGATAGGATTCAGTTCAGTAAAAATGTTATTCATGATGTAGTCTATATCCACGACGTTCCACTTGTGGGATTGCTCTGTTGCCGCAGGAATTTCCGCCCGATTTCACTCTTTTCGGCGGGATGTCCGTTATCTTACACTTTCTTTCTGTTGGAATTTCAAACTCCGGTGGATTTATGAGGACTATGGTTAACTGCTCCTCAGATCTCTGCAGGGTAAATCGAGACAGCTAGCTAGACTATCTGCCCAATCTGAGTTTTCTGTTGCACGACTAAAACAAGTTTTGAATGTACACGTTCCACCAAAACAAGTTCCCTCCTGAGGCTATTTTACAGACAATTGTGATTGGTTTAAAGAAATGCCAATAAACCAGAGCACATTTTTCTCCTCCGCTGCGCTGTGGAAGAAGGTCTGGCAAAACGAGACTATTTGTGATGTAATGCAGAATTGATTAGTGGTTTAATCATATTATTTAACACAGGCTGGATGGGTCCATGTGACAGCATGTTTTCAACTAAGCAACATTTACGATCTGTCAGTAGTTTGGATACAGATTTAACTTTTTGAACTAGAGGTTGACCATTAGTCAGCCTTAGTTTATAACTAGTCAAGAGCTTTCTTAACACACTTGGACTTCATTCATTTTAAGTCAAACTATAATGTTTTATGATATTCACTGTGGTCATAAAACAGTATGAATTCATTATAATTCACTATCCCTCATAATGCGGTCTTCATATAAAGTGTTAGCGAATAATACTATTTTTTGATATACTTTTGACTAATCAAGTAATTGTTTCAGCTCTGATGTGGTTTTGTTAAGCTGCCACATACTGTAAATGTAGTATAACAATGCAGTGTGTCCTTTTTTGTCAGATAATTAAAAGTATACCCATCGATGGTGGTGGCATGTTGAAAGAATCTGTGTGATATTTTCCCGACACATCCTAAAATACATAATCTATAAAACACTGTGCTGTAGACTGTATACACCAGACGTATGTTGTATTTTCTCTTTGTACAGCAAACCTGGCAGCCACTGACATTATCTTCTTGGTGTGCTGCGTCCCCTTCACTGCCACCCTCTATCCTCTCCCTGGATGGATCTTTGGTAACTTCATGTGCAAATTTGTTGCCTTTCTACAGCAGGTAAGGAAGCATTATCACATCCATAATTATACAGTATTTTCCCTGGCTCATGTCCTCTTCCACACAATGACAAGTTATTTTGCTGTGCTTTATATAAAAAGGAACTGAAAAAAATATGTTTTTTTCAGATTTACTCTTAAATTGAGCAAACCCTAATTATCAAAATACAATACATTTAATCACAATGATGACATTTAGGACTTTGGTACAATAAGCTGGCCTTCACCAGGAGCAGCCAAATGTGCACTCATTTCATAACTCAACTATGTGTCATAGAAAAATCCATCTTTTTAATCCAGTCAAGGAGGTCACAGCTTGTCCTTTTAACATTACAGTAAAGGTCTATGGGTAGCTTCAAGCAACAACGAAAATCCAGCCAAAAGAAAGGACAGGGGAGAAGCACAAACAAACAACTTTTATGATATAGTGCGTAGTTTCTGTCTCCTCTATGAGGAATTCTCAGTAATAACGACAAAACTGTTGGCGCATCCACATGATACGAGACTTCCGTGATCGCACACCACCCCCACCCCTCCTACACACAGTTGCTAGTAGCCAAGGAGGACTCGGAGGATTAAAAAAACATGATTGACTCTTCAGAAGAGGTTATTATCTTCACTCGAGTTTCTGTGAGTTTCTTAGATTTGTAGCAACTCATTTGCCAACGGCTTGAATGTAACGGACGTTCGTTAATATCAAAATGTTACGCACTAAAGCTTTAAACCCTGTACACATGATGTAAGCCATCTTCTCTCTATGTAGAGAGCACAGATGTTGAGCCCTGAGGCAGCCTTTACTCCTTGTTTGTTGATGACCAACCAGCAATGCATGTTGGACAAAAAAACCTTATTGCCAGTGGTGGAATGTAACAAAGTACAAATACTTCGTTTTTGTACTTAAGTACATTTTTAACGTATCTGTACTTTACTTAAGTAGAATCAATAGTGCATACTTTTGACTTTTACTTAGTTACATTTTTGCAGCAATTATCTACTCCACTACATTTCTACAACGTTCCGTTACATTTTTGTTACATTTTCTGATCAGTTTTTCCCCCTGCCAAAACGTCTTCCTGGCCGTCACACGTTTGTCTCACCAGTGAAGTTTGGTTGCCATAGATATACAGTGAGGAAAATAAGTATTTGAACACCCTGCTATTTTGCAAGTTCTCCCACTTGGAAATCATGGAGGGGTCTGAAATTGTCATCGTAGGTGCATGTCCACTGTGAGAGACATAATCTAAAAACAAAAATCAGAAATCACAATGTATGATTTTTTAACTATTTATTTGTATGATACAGCTGCAAATACGTATTTGAACACCTGTCTATCAGCTAGAATTCTGACCCTCAAAGACCTGTTAGTCTGCCTTTAAAATGTCCACCTCCACTCCATTTATTATCCTAAATTAGATGCACTTGTTTGAGGTCGTTAGCTGCATAAAGACACCTGTCCACCCCATACAATCAGTAAGAATCCAACTACTAACATGGCCAAGACCAAAGAGCTGTCCAAAGACACTAGAGACAAAATTGTACACCTCCACAAGGCTGGAAAGGGCTACGGGGAAATTGCCAAGCAGCTTGGTGAAAAAAGGTCCACTGTTGGAGCAATCATTAGAAAATGGAAGAAGCTAAACATGACTGTCAATCTCCCTCGGACTGGGGCTCCATGCAAGATCTCACCTCGTGGGGTCTCAATGATCCTAAGAAAGGTAAGAAATCAGCCCAGGACTACACGGGAGGAGCTGGTCAATGACCTAAAAAGAGCTGGGACCACCGTTTCCAAGGTTACTGTTGGTAATACACTAAGACGTCATGGTTTGAAATCATGCATGGCACGGAAGGTTCCCCTGCTTAAACCAGCACATGTCAAGGCCCGTCTTAAGTTTGCCAATGACCATTTGAATGATCCAGAGGAGTCATGGGAGAAAGTCATGTGGTCAGATGAGACCAAAATAGAACTTTTTGGTCATAATTCCACTAACCGTGTTTGGAGGAAGAAGAATGATGAGTACCATCCCAAGAACACCATCCCTACTGTGAAGCATGGGGGTGGTAGCATCATGCTTTGGGGGTGTTTTTCTGCACATGGGACAGGGCGACTGCACTGTATTAAGGAGAGGATGACCGGGGCCATGTATTGCGAGATTTTGGGGAACAACCTCCTTCCCTCAGTTAGAGCATTGAAGATGGGTCGAGGCTGGGTCTTCCAACATGACAATGACCCGAAGCACACAGCCAGGATAACCAAGGAGTGGCTCTGTAAGAAGCATATCAAGGTTCTGGCGTGGCCTAGCCAGTCTCCAGACCTAAACCCAATAGAGAATCTTTGGAGGGAGCTCAAACTCCGTGTTTCTCAGCGACAGCCCAGAAACCTGACTGATCTAGAGAAGATCTGTGTGGAGGAGTGGGCCAAACTCCCTCCTGCAGTGTGTGCAAACCTGGTGAAAAACTACAGGAAACGTTTGACCTCTGTAATTGCAAACAAAGGCTACTGTACCAAATATTAACATTGATTTTCTCAGGTGTTCAAATACTTATTTGCAGCTGTATCATACAAATAAATAGCTGAAAAAATCATACATTGTGATTTCTGGATTTTTGTTTTTAGATGATGTCTCTCACAGTGGACATGCACCTACGATGACAATTTCAGACCCCTCCATGATTTCCAAGTGGGAGAACTTGCAAAATAGCAGGGTGTTCAAATACTTATTTTCCTCACTATATATGGGGCACCGTCGATCTTTCATCGGCTTCCAAGCCGGCTCCGGTGCTCCAGAGCCCGGGCGCAGCGCTGCTGACCCTCGGTAATACAGCCTCCAGTAAAAGTGATAATGTTTGTTTTGCATTATTGTATTGTTTTGAAATCATAGTTGCCATGTATTTCTCTCCACAGCGTTGTTTACTTCTCCGCCAGGCTGCGTAAGACGCGTTCATATCTTATTTATTTGGCTGGACATCTTCACATCTGCCTCCCCATTTCCGCTGATTCACACACTGTTTTTGCTTACGCTCCCATGGTTAAAGGAAATAAAACCGTCTTAAAATACATCCATGAATAAAACCAACCGCATTCCGATTCTAACAACATATTTCCGTGTCATGCTGGTTAGGATAGGAACTTTTTTTAAAAGCCAGGCCTTGTTTGTGCTAGTGGACAGTATGGATACTGTCGAAGCTCAGCATCAAAATAACTGAACCAGCCCTTTGTAAATCACGGGTCGCTAGACACAGTGGCCTCACTGACCAAGGTGCAAACTAACCAACTAACCAACTTAACTTAAGCCACTTAAGTCCAACATCACTCTTTCTTTAAGCTCTGTTTTTGGTTTCCACCAACTCTTAAGGGAAATATCTGGCTCTTAGCTGCTATAAGCTCCACTATGTTCAGCAGCTAGTCACTAACTGTGTCTGTCTGCCGTTTGGTGCTGAACAGGTAGTGTAGTGGCTTTTTAGAGCTTTTTAGCTGGAAATAACTGCCTGCTCCGTATGGAAACTGGGTTGATGAGTGGTGAGATTGAACCAAAACAATCACTATGTATGATTTTTTTTATCCTTTGTTAATATGAAAATATGGATTAGGGCTGCAACCTGTTGCCTCTATGCAGCTTATTCAAAGAGGATAGCCAATTTAAATATGCTTAAATATGCAACGTGTGGTGATGAGAGGGCATGAAGCTCAGACATTAAAAAGCCATGTTTCTCTGCAACACTGTAATTACACTTAGCCATGCACTAATAACTGTCGACTACTAAAAGAAATGCTTAATTGCCATCCAGACAAATCAAGTATCTTGGCAAGGTACTGTCACTGAGGATATTGTGGGGGGGTTGCCACAGCTCTTGTATAGTTAATAAGCAACCTGTCAAGTGACACAAAATCTAGGCTGTCACTGTCCCTGGGAGAAAAAAAAAGTATTTTTTACTTTAGAAAACTGAGCTTGGGGCCCCTGGGTAGCTTACCTGGTAGAGCGTGCGCTCTATGTAAAGGCTCAGTCCTTGTCGCAGCGGCCGCAGGATCAACTCTGACCTGCGGCCCTTTGCTGCATGTCATTCCCCCTCTCTCTCCCCTTTCACATCTTTTGCTGTCCTATATAATGAAGGCCTAAAATGCCCAAAATGGTCTTGAAAAAAGAAAACTGAGGTTAACCAAAATATGCAGTAATTTGAATACATTTTTTATTTTGTTTGGAGATTGGGTTAAGAGTGTACCTCGTTTATTATGAAGCTAGAAGGGAGGAGACAATCTTGTCAAGAAATGTTTATTTGAATGCAAAGTAACTATGTTCAAATTAGTAATTTGAGAATAAAAGAGTAACATGTCAGTCCGAGAGGCAGGCCAAGAACACACGCAAGCAGGTAGAAAGGCTAAAAGCATTTTTAATTGAAAATACAGAGCATGATTTAGTTTATTCATCTGAACATGGAGTCTAGTAGCTGCCCTGTGAGCTTGCCTTTAGTGAAACAATGACTCTTGCCACAGTCTCACACATTTGTCAAAGAAATATGGGCCATTAACCTGAGTAGTGTCTCAAAATTTCCACAATTCAATGAAAACAACCAAAGGGTGAAATGCCTGCTGTGTTTACATTCATCATCAGTCTCTTTTAAAGCAACATTACCTGACAAATTACCCAGCTAGTGTTCCTACTTTATATAGTACAATTGATTGTACAGCAGGGAACCAAGGGCTTGATGGATTGTTGATCAATACTTAAGTGTCAGCAACAACTTCAAAAGCTGGGACCAAACTGTTGTAGATTTTCTTACCTTTGGACAGTCATATTTAACGGACAGATAGAGTGAGTGGTATCAATCTTCTCATCTAAATTTCACTACTTTAGCGAATTTCCCAAAATGTCAAACTACTCCTTTATAACTCACTTTTTCAGTTTTTGTGCACATACATTTGGGTATCCGGAGTGCCTACCAACCCACAAACTGTGAAATAAGACAACCTAGTCCGTTTTTTGTGGGATGCCTAGATTCAGATTAGCCATTCAGATTTGGCTCTCCTTCCTATGTCACATGCAGGCTCATTAGAATAAAATACCACCCCCCATCTGAGTTTCTCCACACATTGAAAACTACCTCTACCATATTTACTCGCAATTTCTTTCCTTTAGTATTTTATATCAGTATAGATGGATCCATTCTTTTCATAAATATTTAAAGTGATGGCCTGAATAAATCAGTTTTCTTCAAAGCTTAATATGTTAAACTAAATTTCCAATAAAAGATCAAAAGAAAAATGTAGAGGCCCTACTTGACAACGTCCTAGTATTCTTTTTTATTCATTCTAATCTATTAAAAGGACAGCATATGGATAGTGTTCAAATCAGATATACTGTAAATATTGTGTCCATAGGTTGTTTTCCTCCACAGTACCAAAACTAAGACTCACATTGTCACAATGTCGGCTAAGACTGAATGGTTGATTTTGTTTTGGTTGATGGTTGTTATCACTGACCTTTATTGACTTTAACAATACAACTTTATTGTTGTGTCCAGTGTTGGAACGTCAGCCTCATCTCATTAGAATAAGCATGTATAGTAATTTGTCTTTAAACCACAAATTGTCGTTTGTTTTGTATGGATTAAACAAACGAGATAGTATCTGTTGATTAGTGAGCTTTGGAGGTGCTGGTAGGCAAATGTATTAATCTTTGGACAGAACCAGGCTAGCTTTTTCATTAGAAAAGAAAGCAAATAAGCAAAAAGATAAAGTTATATTTCTCAAAAAGATAAAGTCGTATTTAAAGGAACTGCTTTAAAGTCAACATATAACATTGAAGACAACACATACAATGACCAAAACGTGAATACCCGTGACCAGTTGGACTATGAGCAACATCAACAAGTCTTTTCCACAATAACTCCATGTGCATTATGTACTTAATCAACAGGAAAATGTCCTCATGAAGTTAAATGTGTTTACTTGTCATTTAGAGTTGAAATGTTTAAAACAGAAATGGTGGTTCTTCTTATCAGGAAACTGAATCAAACATAATTTTACACCCTGTCACCCAAGCCTTTAAAGAAACATCCTATTGTGTTTAGGAAAAGCCATGTTTTGAAAAAGATCATTTGATTGTTCCTCATTTCACTAAAAGAAATGAGAAGAAATAAAGATGATGTAAATATATTCTCTTTGCAATGTCAAAGCCCATTCCTCTGGCTAGACATTATTCATTGAAGATAACAGCGTAGTGGGTTCTTAATACCCCAGGCGTCTTAAAAATTGAAGGATTACGGTACCCATGACCTCCGTGGCCTCAATATTGAACTCCTCATGACCCCTTTCTGTCTCTCTCATCATATCCTTTGAAACACTGATGAGATGCTCCAAACCTCTGGAGGGTAATGGGCGCTGGCTTTATAGTCACAGATAAGAGGTGGAGAGAGAAAGAAGCAGATACATAGACAAAAAAGGGACAGAATTAAATTCTCTTTGGAAAATAACATAGAGAGAACTTCTGACCTCTCATTTGCAACCCTTGCTGTACATATTTCAAAGCAATATGGATACCTACATATAACACAGTACGACCCTCAGAGGTCCATGTATTTGAAGTGAAAAGAATATAATTTTTGTGTGCTCTACTAAAAAGGATTCAGCAAATCCTTAGAAGTTAAAGAGCGAGATAAATATATTTAAAAATAAAGCTGGTTTCTTACAGACAATAAAGTTGCTTGAACTTCTCTTTTGCTTCTTAATGATGGGTGATTAACTACAAGGATGCATATGACACCATTAGAAAAGTGATGGCCAACTTCTGTTGCCATCCAAACTTTTTTAGTTTTAAGTTTTTGATAGACTCTCCTTCCTCTAATAGCTTGTGCACAAATTGTGGAGCACTTCTTAATATTGTAAAAAAAAACATTATTTGAAGCACTGGAAATAATCACTGACATTTTACATCGGTTGTACAACTTTACTTTACTTTACAAAATTTGCCTTTAGCGTCAATACGACAAAGGCACCTGACCAAACGTCCCTATTTTACGAGATGGGTGTGAGAATGTGTTGAAATTTGCTACATCAGCTTTTTTCAGTTTGAATGCAAGATGTTGGATCGATGTCTGTCTCTGTGACCCAGATATAATATAAAATAATAGTTGACACATTGCTTTGCTTAAACCAGCTTAAAGATGTCATATTGGGCATTTTTGGAATCGTGTCTATATACTGCTTTTTTGTTCTGCCAAATAGATTGTAAGGGGAAATGTAATTATTGTCTACATTGCAGTGCCTGGCAATGCTTTTTTTAGCGTAGGAAGTGCCACATTTTCATACTAGTCATAGGGAGAGGGAGACTGGGATTCCCATCCTGAGTCTGGGGCGAGGCAACAAAAGTTATGACCACAATCTTTACTTAAACATAACCAAGTGCCCAATCATATTGCTTGATCATGCTTTAGTTGCTATAGGTTATTGGAAAAGCAAATAAAATATGTTGTCAGTGGTCATTGTGCTGATACGGTTGGTACCAACATTTTGCAACTTGGCAGAAACAGTATGTTAATTAACAACAGTTCTTATAAAAAGTGTTCTATTTCTAGGGGACAGGATTGGAATCACAGTGCATGTCTCTGAAGATTTACACATTTGCAGAACAAATTATTCATGTGTAAATCATTTATTTGTTTTACTGTATTTTCCAGGTGACAGTCCAAGCCACCTGTATCACTCTGACAGCTATGAGCGGGGACCGCTGCTACGTCACAGTCTACCCTCTAAAATCTCTCCGCCACCGCACCCCGAGAGTAGCCATGATGGTCAGCATCTGCATTTGGATTGGTACGTCCTGCTCGTTTAATGAAAATGACTCCCACCATTTCTTCTAAGTACATTTAATCTTCATTTTTTTTATGAATTTACCACACAGATAATTAATAATTAGAACCAATTGCATATAAAGTAGGTTAGGGAAATAGTGTGCTATTGATCTCCACTACTTCGACTAACACAGTCCTTGTGCTTCCCAGGCTCCTTTATCCTGTCTAGCCCGATTTTAATGTACCAGCGTATAGAGGAGGGTTACTGGTACGGCCCGAGGCAGTACTGCATGGAGAGATTCCCCTCAAAGACACATGAGAGGGCTTTCATCCTCTACCAGTTTATATCTGCCTACCTGCTGCCTGTCCTCACTATCTCCTTCTGCTACACTCTGATGGTGAAGCGGGTGGGCCAGCCAACTGTGGAACCAGTAGACAACAACTATCAGGTGTGGACAAAGTTTGTTTTGCTTTGTATTTGCTTGACTTAGCTTAAAAGCTTGACTGCAAGCCCTTGCTCCTAATTGTCAGCTAATTAAAAGTTGGCACTTCCATGTCACTTTATAATATTTGTTATCTTGTCTTTAATGTTAGCTATCTTTGAAAATGACTTTTAAAGCACTTTTCTTTAAAGTGACTATATGTAACTTTCAGTTTGTGCGGTAGTGTTTTTATCACACCTGCTGTTGTTTTAAAGGAACACGCCGACTTATTGGGACTTTAGCTTATTTATCGTCTCCCCCAGAGTAAGACAAGTCGATACATACCCTTCTCATCTCTGTGCATGTTTTGTAACTCTGTCTGACACCCCCAGCACTAGCTAAGCCTAGCACAGATCCTGGAGGTAACCGGTTCCAATTAACCTACTGCTCCGAATAAGTGACAAAATAACACCAGCGTTTTCCTATTTACATGTTGTGATTTGTATAGTCACAGGGGGTACAAATAACAAGGTCATATGAGACACAGCTGTCTTCTAACCGTATACAAACTTGGAAGTATATTCTCAGAAAGGCGAAGCACTGCTACTTCTGCTACTTGGGCGGAGTGATTTGCTCCGTGGTGAGGAGCAGAGAGTTCGCCTGGAGTTCGCTCAGAGTTGGAGTAATAGAGTCAACAATTACTAGATAGTAAAAGCATAGTGGCGTTATTTCTACACCGTGTGACTATACAAATCACAACATGTAAATAGGAACATGTTGGCGTTATTTTGTCACTTATTCGGAGCAGTAGGCTAATTGGAACAGGTTACCTCCACGATCTGTGCTAGGCTTAGCTAGCGCTGGGGGCGTCAGACAGAGTTACAACACACACGGAGATGAGAAATATATGTATCGACTTGTCTAACTCTGGGGGTTACGGTGAATAAGCTGAAGTCCCAATAAGTCGGCGTCTTCCTTTAACTTGATCATAAAATTCATGCTTTGGGCTTTTGTAGGACTTAATCCTTAATACGTCCATGCTGCATTCACAGTCGGTTTACTAGCTAGCTTATTGCTAACAGTGCAAGGTGAAAATTCACTTTGCTTTCTGAACACACCTCTAGAAGATTCCTCTCCTTTCATCTTCTCCTTCTCAGGTCAACCTCCTGTCTGAGAGAACTATCAGTATTAGGAGAAAAGTCTCCAAGATGGTGGTAGTAATCATCCTCCTCTTCGCCATTTGCTGGGGTCCCATCCAGATCTTCGTCCTCTTCCAGTCTTTCTATCCTAACTACCAGCCCAACTATGCGACATACAAGATCAAAACGTGGGCCAACTGTATGTCCTACGCCAACTCTTCGGTCAACCCTATAGTTTATGGTTTCATGGGAGCCACCTTCCAAAAGTCCTTCAGGAAAACCTTCCCGTTTCTGTTCAAGCACAAGGTCAGAGATAGCAGCATGGCTTCCAGGACTGCCAACGCTGAGATCAAGTTTGTTGCTGCAGAGGAAGGCAACAATAATAATACAACAAATTGAATAGTAAGATAGAGGTTATAGTTTATAGCCACTGCAATCTCTACAAGAAGACAATAAAAATAATTTAAAAACTCCAGCCATGGGTTCATTGTGTGAAAGGCTTCACAGAGAATCTGGCTGATTACAAAAGGACAGACTGTGTTTGGCAGAAATATTTTGGTTATGTTAATACATACATTAATTAATGAATTGATTTAGCGAAACAGAGACTCATAATACAGATGGACACTAACTGTGTTTGGCACAATATGTTACCTGTTTGACTGTCAAAGCCAGGCAGCGTTGGCACGTAACATCATCCATCGAGCTGCCAAACACCACAGCCAAATAGGACAGTGGTAAACATCTGATAACGAAAGAGGGACTGTCGGCGGGGGCCCTAATCCCTGTCAGAACATGGCCGACAGGGTCTGGAGGCCAGGAGGTGATTATCTTAGTTTAGCATAAAGACTTGAGGTAGGGGGAAACAAATAGCCTGGCCCTGTCCAAAGTTCAAAAATATGCCGACCAGCACCTCTAAAGCTTATAAAATATTGGATTTGTTTAATCGGGCTGTTGTTCTTCAAGAAATATTTGCAGCACATTACTACCCACAAAACTACAAAAAGCTCAGGCTAGCTAGCTAGCTAATTCCCCTTATTTCCAGCCTTATGTGAAGGTAAGAACTATAGATCATATTGGAGTTATAGTTATTTTCGTTAAGAGTTTACAACTCAAATTGCATGTTGTAATACAGACATTTTGAATATCTCACTTGGCACTTAGTGATACGGAATAACCGTTGAATGTAATTTAAGCAACATTTAATCGATGTAGTGTTATATTATCAGTTTACAGTATTTTTAATCCTCAAACAACCAACTCTGTAACCACACAACCCCTTTAGTTTTCTTTAATATTAGAATCGTTCCTACCATCCATCCCATATGACGTGAACATGGCATTAACAAACACACAGGAAAGCACATTTTCCATACCAATACCATACTATTCCTTTGAAAAATCAGGCTGTTTTTTGATGGGTTTTTTTCTTTGTTTTTTTCTCCACAGTAACAGTTAGCTCTGTATCTTAAACTTTAAGAAGGTTAAAGTCTCTTTTTGTGAGAATCTAACAAAACAAAGCCAGCATGCTGCCAAATGTGATGCGTGCGAGCTGGCTAAAGCAGGGGTTATGACCAGTGAAGCATGGACAGTGTTTACCTTTCTTTTGTGTACCACACACAAACATTCACACCTTCCTCAATACATGTGCACATTGCAGAAACATGCATACACAGGTATGCACTTTCACCAGGTGTTGTTTACTGGAATCAGTTGTCACGTCTTTGATAAACAGCCTCGTATGATCTTGTCAGACGGACTCAATTCTAAATGGGCGAGGTGACCCCTATGGCCTGTTCCCTGTATTTTGAAGGATAACTTGTTCAGGGAGCAGCTGTATGGAGATGGAAAAAGCCTATCATTGTTAATATATCTACATAACCCCTGTCAGCTCATCATTTCTTCACCTCACTTTCTTTCCATCCCACACAGTTACATTCAAAATCAGGACTTCATAGAAACTGTGCTAATGCCATTTTCATTTGAATTTTAGATACTTGCTGTCATCAGGTCTCCATTTGAATTACATCAAAGTGTCTTGCAAGGAAACCCAGAGTGCTTTTATATAATTATTAGCCAGACATTGGTAACAAAAAGGTGCTCTCTCATTAATTGAGAACATTTGAGCACATGTTGCAAACAAGTGGAAGAATCTTCATCCGTGGCCACCTTAATGTCACTAAAAATGTAACCTAACATGTTCAGTCGTACTAATGATATGTACCTCTAAATACAGTTTTAGTACATGATGAATGAAATGAACAAGTGTTTACTTTTACTGAAAAAGCACCTTAATTTCATTTAAATGACTTGTGCATCGGAAAGCCATTTTTTTCCAGTTACTATAAGTGCTTCTGTGAAACATGTTTTAACATTTAATGCTAACTGTTGCTTTTTAATGTATGCTAATTGATCTGCATTTGTGCCACAGAGATTAATGCACATTCATTACGACCAAGGTCACCAATAATATGTATGTTTTCTGCTTCGCATTAAGTGTTGTGATTGTGATTCTGCTACACGTCTGTTTTGGTTATTCAGGAATATCTTCACCCTTTAACATTGAACAATAAAACAAAGTGACCATTAAATGTTTGGGTAGGCCAAATGACTTGACCAGCAATGATGATTTGATAATTTCTCAGGGTTGTGTAAAGTCATGCAATGAGTTTACTTTTAACTGCTAAACAGTTCAAATAGAGATGTTGCTATTATGGAGCCCTGCATATTAGCTGAATTAATTGATCTGGAAACAATGTTTTTCGTTTTTGTCGGCCATTAAACAAAAACAGGACTTTTCTGCTTACTGGTTGACTTTCTAACTTTGCAGAGTTGTATAACCAACTCTAACAAATTAATTGCCTGCAGTAGAATTTGGGGGCCAATCCAGGAGAAATAAATAAAGAGGCCCTTTAACTGTTACTCTTGTATTGTTTATTAGTGCATACTGTAATAGGACTGCACTGACACAATTAATCAGAATGACAATACCTGTAAAAACCTAAATGTACCTCATTAATTTTGGTAATAATAGAAGAGAATGATATTTTGGATTTTGAGTGAAAGGTCTCAACAAGTATAGGATGGATTGCCATGAAACTTGGTTCAGACATTCATGGTCCCCAAAGGATGAACTGTAACAACTTTGGTGATCCTCTGGCTCTTTATCTAGAGCCATCATCAGGTTAAAGTTCAAATGTGTCTAATACTTAGGTTAGTGACCAAATCCCTGCAAAACTAATTACATTCCCATCAGCCTCATCTGCACTTTGTGTTCGGTGCTAATAAGCTAATCTTAGCACGCTAACAACCTAAACTAAAATGGTGAACATGGTAATCATTACACCTGCTAAATATCAGCATGTGAGGAATGTCATTGTGAGCATGACTCTAGACTATTAATCTTGTTATAATGTTGAGGCATGACTGCATCACAACATGACAAAGTGGGATACTGGAAGAGCGAATTTTGAATCCAGTACAAACGAGGATGACACTAAGTACACAACCTGTGACTGATGAAATGGAGTCACTGCTATTCTGAAAAAAGATGAAATGCTGCTGATGTTCTTGTCAGTTCAGTGGCATTACAGCAGAGCAGGCTGTAAAATATAAAGAAAAGCTTTATCTTCATAGTCAGGGAGTGACAAAAAATGTCATAGTGAGGGATATGAGTGCACTTTTTTTGTGCTCCTTCACTGAGCCATAAGCATCTGTGTAAAATAAAACAGTCCTACGGTACCTAATGGAAAACTTAACAAAAGAAAAGCCCCAATGCAACAACAACCATGACTCATCATTCCTGAATAGAAGATCTGCCCACACTGTAAAAATGTAATGTAATGATGACCCAAACTCCATTGTTGTCCATTTAGCACTTGCTGAAAACACATGTACGGTAACTTTTAGAGTGACTTTTACGTCATTCAGTGCAGGTTAAACTAAATAAAAGCTGCAGGAAACACCAAGTAGTCAGAATGTGGGAGGTGAATTCACTAAAAAGGTTTAAGCCAGTAACACAAAAGCTACAGTGTACTCATGTATACTCATACTCAGTGCACTGTAGCTTGTGTGCTCCTCTATGACGCATCTCTAAATGTTGCCATTATGGACTTACCCTGTATAGATTCTCTGTTGGTTGATTTGGTAAAACCATTCTCTTTGATTCATCAAAGCTTTGTGTTTGAATGGAGAAATTAATTAAATAAAAAATTGACTTGGTGATGACTGCCAATAATGCCCAGTTGTATGCAGAACATTAAGTACATGTAAGAGTTTCGAAAGTAGACAAAGGTAGCACACTTTTTGGCCTCAGAGCATGAGTAGTGTTTCAGAGCAGGTCACCTTTGTGGCATTCATGTCATATCATTGTTGTCTTAATTACCAGTTTCTGACTTTAAATAATGTTCACATCAACAGGTTTGACGTTCTTGAATTCTGTGAAAATTCACCACATGCTGTATGTCTGAATATTATTTTCTACTGAATATTCCCCTGAAAGATTTAACAAAAAAACAGTGTTCTAAAATAATATATCTTCTGTTGATTTGTTTATGAAAGTTATTTTCCTAACAATGGTTTTATTCCTTTTTCATTGCAAATACAATTTTCACTACCCCCCCTTCCCCCGCCCCCTCCCATCCCGACACACAACAACATTTCTCTCTCAACCTCCGCCATACTACAACAATCAATAAACAAAAAGAAAATTATATGACAGTATCACAGTAGCAGCTGTGCTGTGATGTTCTTTTTTATTTTCATGTATGAGCTGTTTAAAATCTGCTGTCACAAGGGGAAGCTTTATCACCCCTAAACATTTACAATCTGGTCTTTCAGGCTTTTTAAACCCCTGTGTCAAGACAATAAAATAACCAATACAAGTTCCTATTTGGTTCTGTTTTCATCCTAATAGGCAGCACAGTTTTTTAACTCTGAAAAAAGAGACACCAGGTTGGCTGCAACTCACCAAACAGAACGTTGATATTGAAAGATTCTCCAGAACCCTGGACAACATTTATGTTAATTGCCCACATCTTAAATGGACTCATCCTTTCCATTGCTCTCTCTATGCTTGTAGGAGCACAGCTATGCAGCAGGATAATGATAAGGACTACAGAGATGGGATACCATCAACAATAGTTTGGCCAAAGAGTAGACCAAAGGTGTTGATTAAAAAATGGATTAGTACAGTAACAAGGAAACTGGATTTACCCAAGTATAGACTAGCTAGTACACTAGTACACTGTCCCTCATGCCAAAAAGAAAAAAGCATAAGTGAAAGATCAGCATTTAGTCCCCATAGGAAGAACAACATGACTTCCTCTTTTGCTCACATCATAATTACTACAGCCACTAGAGGGCGGAGCCTAACAACAAATGTTAATATGGGTCGTAATTGCTGATTGTACAAAGGACCTATGGGGTCGGTTTTCGGAGAGGACAGTCTCCAATATTGACATTATCATCCTAAGCAGTTAATTAGGCGAATGTATTAGCAAGCAGCCAGCTGTTTAAACAGACACAGAGCAAAAAAAATAATTTCTGGACCAGTAAAACGCTTTATAGAGCTAAGAGGAACTTTAGGTTCATCATTCTGAGCGACCTCTAAATTACATTTAGACATTTGACCCAATATTATTACAAACACATTGTTAAAGGTCCAATATGTAGGAATTTCTCCCATCTAGCGTTGAGATCATATATCGCAATCAACTCTCTCACACCACGCAGTTCAAAGTACGTATTACAGCTACGGTAGCCTTCACGCTTCAAAAAGCCGGTCTTTTCCTCTTTTCAATATCCTTTTTCTTTTTTCTGGGCGAAGAAGAAGACTCCTGTTCCTGAAATTTGGATTTTGAATACGTGTGGTCCTCCATGTTTCCTTCTTCAAACTTGCCGGGGCCGGGAAGCTACGATACCCATTAGCAGCATTAGCAGCACCTGTGAGTTTATCATGTGACAGTGAAAACGCGAAAGGCGGAGCAGTATGTCCTGTATGTCCCTTACCAGCTAACGCATTTCAAGATGGCGCATGAATATCTACCCCAGTTCATTCGAATGAAAATGTAAAATTTCAAGCCAAAAAGAATACTTGGAATTGATGGTGGTGGTAAATATTCTTGAAAAAGGACAAGTTTGTGAACGGACAACACAGATTTTGATAATGAACAACTAAACAAGTTACACACTGGACCTTTAAGTGCAGCTTACATTTTTCAATGTAGCAGCTTTAAGTGTTTTTTTTTTTTTATTTCTCTGCAGTGTCATGTATTAAAGTAAAGGGTCCTCTGATTTAGATCATGACACTGACATTCATTTACTCACACCTTCCTAACAGATATTCACTCATCAACATCCCTGCTGTCTCTCCTTTACCTGCCTACACTCAGCACCGTTCCTGTTTCTGTGGGCTTCATTTAATCAAACATTTCTCACGTTGTCGCAGCAGTGCTTCCTATCAGTTACCTTGGCAGCAGCTGTTTAAAAGAATGCTGACCTTTAACATCTCCAAGGCGTGGTGTATTATCTAATAGACTTAAGATCTCATAAACCTCTTCACCTGCCTCTCAGTATAACACAAACTGTTCTACATGATTAAGAATTTCACCTGGCTACTTGTGTGGCTCCCACAGGAAATTAACCTTCAGATTAGAAAATGTAACAACAACGATGGTGATAAATGGTCCAGAGAAAAGCCGGGAGAGATGCGTAGGCTGCTATTTACCATCCTGTTTAAAGCCTCACCACTTGACAGTAAACTGGAAGTGTAATAGAGTATGAAAATTAATTTTAATGTCACACTGACACAGCCATTTACAGATCCTGACAGTGCCTGCTGGTAAATAGAGCTGTATTTACGCCAAACAGTACGTTTTGGGAATTAATTTGTAAACTGGTCAATAGGCAATTCATCACTCACTGAGGAAGACACAGACAACCAATCAAAGTTCAAACTCTCATTGTGTGTGACTTTGATTATCTTATCTTATGAGAGATATAAGATGTCCAGAAGACCCCTGAAGGACTCAAGAATTTTCATCAGTTTCCTTGGTATAATGTGCAAAGCAATTGCCTGAAATTACTGTCAAAAGCAATTTGATTGCATGGCTTGTGTAATAAGGGTTTTCCCCTCGTGGCTTGTCACCCCAACAAGACTTTGCTCATTTTATGACACAGCATGTCCATTTACTAGTTGTTTTTTTCAAATTGTAGAAAATAATATGCCAAAGATTACAAAAATATTTAAATATCTCAAAAATGCTTTTTATGAAAACAACATATAGATAAAAACAAAGAGCAATGGAAACTGCAAATAAATCATTAAATGATGCACATTACTGAAGCCTTCGCTCCACTGGAGAGACAAAAAAGTTGCGGCAGACAAAAACATCAAATCTGTTGGGGCAAATTAATACATGAAAAGAAAATGTATGTTCCATCATGTTTTCAATTTTCCACCATTTGAGGCTTGACTGATGCTCTTTTAACGTTGTGCCCTCTTCTTCTGCAGTGGTTTAATTGCACCAGCGTTGCCAGATGAACGATAATTATTGTATTTGTACGATTATTTTGCCACTTCCATGCAGCAAAAATACACATGTGGGTTGATTTGTAGGCGTGTCAAAGTCATTTAAATACATGTTTTGTAAAGTTACACATTTACGTCTATTTGTTCTTGTGGTTATGACGAGATGATGATGATCATTTTCCTTAAAGAAGGATCATTTCAAGCCTCTGGTACAATAGCTTAACATTTCCCGTCTGGCAATGCTGAATAGCACAAGAATTAGAGCCACCATGGACATGCAAATTGAATAAAAAAATGTTTTGCACATTTTCTGGAAATTTGGTAACAATTTGCGCTATATTTGCACTGAAACCGGAACTTGCGATGCTGACAAATTACAGTGACTCCAGCTATAGAGACAAAGTACAGCTAGCAACATTACACTTCAACACAATGTTGACTTTGCTGTCTTGCATTGTGAAACCAAATGTGTTGCTATAAACAATTATGTAAACAATTATTAAACTTGTTATGTAGAAGTCAAAATGAATAGCAATCACTCAAATTAATGAGCTGCATCAAGTTAAAGTAAGCCAAAGTCTTTCTCACAGTGGGATTCTGGAGGGCTCTTCTTTAGTCCCCTTGCTGCCACCATGATGATAGTGGCAGCACTATGGTTGAGCTCATTAAAAAGCACAGGCTTAAGTGAGATACTGGGGAGCTCATCTGCTCTGCAGCACGATAGGAGTGACTCAGAACAAAAAGACGACCATACTGTATATATTAAAGGTAAATGCAGTCAGAGGTAGCACTGAGACAAGAAAGGCATGATGCAAAATATCAGTGGCATAATCTCCTGAGAGCCTGTTGTTCCTGAAGAGGGAGACAGAGAGCCAGAGTCACTTGGGATACACTTTTGTTGCAAAGCAGCAAATCACTGTGAGAAAAACTGGATGTCTGGTAGAGAGGGCTAATGATCTGTGGTAGTTTTTTTTGGCATTGGTGCATGCTCTGTGGAAAAAAACAGTTGTTTATTGAGTAAATTTGTGAGGACAGAAAATAGTATTTACTCAAACTGCAACAGAAACCCCAGTATGATACCCTGCTTCTGCTCTGGCCCAACAAACCACATGAGATGATTTGGGGGGGGGGGGGCGCAATACGGACTAGTGATGTGTAATGGAGCAACTGGACTCAACTGACAGATTTCACGGATCAGAGAATTGTTGCATATTGTATAAAGCGGCCGGTGATTCAAAATTGGGCGTTAGAAAATGTTTTTCTTGTCATGTGGAGATGGAAATTGCCTTGTGGTCACTGACTTGATGGCCTTGCGATAAATATAAAATAACAAAAATTAAAAGGAAAGTCGTATAATTCTGGGTGGCCTGGCCTGGTAAAATACAGCACATAAAGCTAATGAAAAGCCTCAAACCATTTGCGTTGCCATTTCCAGCCTGTGAGCCCCCTGAGTCGTCGTCACACTTTAAGTAGTGAAACTTAAAGGTGCAGCTGCTGACATCTAAACTCTTTCTTTCTCAAATAGCAAGATGAAGAATGATGACGGCGGCTCAGTCAGCTGAGGGCTGGAGGGGAAAATAATTGTCAGCGGTGAAAAGGCAGAGACGGTCAGACACAAAGAGGCCTTTCTACCAGCAAGCAGAACTGCCTCACGTCACAACACAAGCAGGAAACCACACCAGCACCATCAACTTGCCTCTGGGACTGAATGTGTGTGTGTCTGTGTGTGTGTGTGTGTGTGTGTGTGTGTGTGTGTGTGTGTGTGTGTGTGTGTGTGAGAGAGAGTGAGGTGGAGGCATGGTTGGAGAAGGAGGGAAAAGAAAGGGGTCTGGGAAATGTAATGAAACCCAATATCCTGCCTCTGCTCTAAAAATAAATGGAGCACATAAACACGACGTAGTAAGTGTATGTGCTCATATGTGTGTGTATGACGTATAGACCTAGTGGTGCAGAGGAGAGGTGTGAGGGAGCTGTATTCATTTCTCAGGTGTATTTGAGCTGAAAATGAATATTGTACCCCCCCCCCGCTGCCTCTACTGCCCTACTATAGTGCAGACACACACATATAACACACTCAATGAGGTGAGGTAACACCAAATGTGCACCACTGACTGCATGTGAAGGGGTAATGTCAGTTTGATTACAGAAACTATACAGACCATCGACTCTCCGCTGTATAGGCAATTAAATGGTAGACTGGGTGCAAGCAATTAAATGGTGAACTGAAACTTTAGAGCTGCATATTTGTCCTCAGTGTTATGCTAAGAGTGTGTGTGCATACGTCTGATAATTACTAATTGCTCACGGAAAGGTTTATCTCCGTAATGTTTGTCTCTGCTAGAGTTTTCTTTCACCAAGAGAAAGGTGTCACCCCACTTAGAAATTAAAAAAATATTTATAGAATCACAGTCGCTTACAGTAATACACCAAATGCGATGAATGCAGAGAAAATAATGTTGGTAATACTGGTACAGGAAGCTTATGACAGCTCACTTCAGTGACCTGAGTGCACACTGAAATAAAATATGTCATATTTGGTCCAAAGGGCCAGCGCAGAACACGTAGTCGATTGTAGACTTTAAACAACATTACTTTGAAAAACGCATTTTATTGTACTGTAAACATCCATAAATGCAGCCTGTGGCAGGTTGCAAAAATGTCTTCTTTTTTTTTTTAAAGAAAAAGAAAACAGAATAAGGTAGTATAGAATTAAAGGAATCAGTTTCGACCTCTAGTAGTATCTTCTTATGCAGATACAGGTTTTATTTACACAGGAAGGAATCTTTCTTAGGCATCCTTGAATGAGGCAGGTAACCTCCACCTCAATAGATGCCATTGAACTGTCAATCTGAGAATGTGAATGTCTGTTCATTTTCTGCATGTATGTCTGTGTATG
The DNA here is from genome assembly GCA_023566125.1 of Zingel zingel. Lineage (NCBI taxonomy): Eukaryota > Metazoa > Chordata > Actinopteri > Perciformes > Percidae > Zingel > Zingel zingel. The sequence goes on from CM042324.1 coordinate 17,709,186, forward strand.
TATAATGTGTGTATGTATAATGTGTGTGTGTGTGTGTGTGTGTGTGTGTGTGTGTGTGTGTGTGTGTGTGTGTGTGTGTGTGTGTGTGTGTGTGTGTGTGTGTGTTTGTGTGTGCATGCGTATGAGGGCAAGCCAAGCCACCTGGAGCAAGGCAGGTATTATTAGTGATGGTGCCAAGAGACACTTGAAATGCAGCCACACTGTCTAGTACAAACACGCCTGTCTGGGCACACAGATCAGACCTGTAAAAGAGAGAGTGTGTGTGTGTGTGTGTGTGTGTGTGTGATTTCACCTTTGTTGAAGCCTGACAAAGCCCAAGTACTACGCACCTCCTGGGGTTACCCAAAATTATGCGTTTTATGTTTTATCTGTTATCAGAATTGCAAAGGGACTGGCCAGTCCAATCACCTTCAGTAATTTTAGTAACAACAGATCAAATTCAGCCAGCAGGAGTGCACATTTGTTAGAGATGTTGTCATTTAGCACTTGACTGCCTGTCGGCGCTTATATCTCCTTTTTCCGTTACATTTTCCAAAACAATGTAGCGCCGTTGCCTAAACACCAATGTAAGTGTTAAAATGTGCTCAGCTGATGAAACACAAGGCGATGAAAAATAATACATGCTACTATGTCATGATAAATTACATAGTTTAGGTGTCATGACCTTCTGGGATCATCACAGTCATCAGAACGTCCCATCACTTTTACTACAGAGAACAAACACCTCGGACATGCCTGTGTAATAATGTGCTTCAATAATTGCAGCCCTGTTTGCCTCTCTGTTTCTTAGGTTGCAGGAATGTTTATTTTGTTAGATTTTTCCATCTCCATGTATAATCCATCAGGTTGGTCTTGATAATTGCCCTATTTGTTTAGTTGCCAACAACTTGATACCATTTTTTCTTCTTTATCACACAATGTAGCGAACGTGTTGTGCATCCAAGCTGCGGTGTTGACTATCAGGTAACACTGACACAGAGGAGACACATGTAAAAAAAATCTTTTTTGTAAGTGAAGAGGCTTAAGAGCGGGCTGGGGTTGAACACGGCTCGTATCAAGTGTCTGAAACACTCATGACATTTTTTATTGCGATTTAATCAGCAGCAGCAAGTTGTTATGTTGCAATAATTACTTTTTTTTCAAAGCAATGTTTTTAAGGTTGTATAGGTTATGTTCTTACTCAGTTTAACTGGGCATTTAAATGAAAATAATGACTCATTATAAATGATGCCCCTTAGTAAATGTTTTTGGGAAATCTGAAATCAAATACATTTTTTTAATAACCATTCCAGTAATTAAGATGTCTCCCTGTTTGAACTTGTTATACAACATTTTATTCATACTGTTTACTGTGTGTGAAAAAGTTTTTTTTTTATGATATTACTATTATATTAATTGTGTACATTATATTTATCAATATGTATAATATTGATAAATATTATGTATTATTTGTATTTATCCAAGACAAAGTATTTATTATAATATTTTGATTTATTTAGTTATTTAAAGTTTATTTTGCCAAATTAGTATTTAAAAAGCAGGTGGATCCTGTCTGCTAATGAACTGGACATTTTGACAAAGTCAAAAACTACATTAACGCTGACTTATTATTATTTACAAATGCAGCGTGTGGAGGCGCTTGCCAGAAAATGAGGCAATCCAATATTTTCAGGGTGACATTCAGTTGTACTTGAGTTGTTATCAAAGTGTGTCATGATGAGATTAGAGCTCTATTTAGTGACACCACATCACATGTTTGATTTGTACACTGTAGTCGAGTGTAATAAACAACCCAGAAGTCTTAGATAATAGCACTTTTCATGGAGGAGTATTGATTTTACACTCAGTCAAGAAATTTTATAACAAATGTGTTTCTGTGTAGTTGCCAGTGTTTAGAGAGACAGTAGTTTCAAGCCATAAATTTCAGGTCTTGAGCATAAATACAGTCACACAGTCACACACTCTAAAGATGCATGACAGAGCAGATTTTTTAATTAGCCAGGTTTTGATTAAAGCTTTGAAAAATATTTTTTTTTTAACTTGTGATAATGAAAAAACATTTGTAAACTGTTTAGTAGAAAATAGAGCCTTGATGAAAACTACTTAGCGACATATAAATAAAAACACAGTTTTCAATGCTTTCAGCACTACAAACAAAAACTATTTTATGGTGACAGGCTCAGCAGCGGATCTTTGAGTAAATCTAAATCCATCTGTATGGACAGATAAGTGTGCTTAAAGTGAGATTAATCTGGGTGAACCCTTTAAGCAGCCTCTGCCATGTTGTAACCTGAAGTAAATCACAAAATTGAAGCCAGATAGCATCGCCGCTCAACACAACCCACACATTACAGGTTTTTTTTCGATTGCTAAACGACAGTGGGCCCAACTGGATTACAGTAACACGTGCAAAACTCTAACTACAGTCTGCACAGCAGCAGTTCATGTGGACCAAACTCTAGTTAGTTTTTCATTGCTTGAACACAGTTTTCAAAACTCTACACACTTATCCCATGACTTTAAACACAACCTACACAACAGTGGATTTACAGCACTTTGTTCAAATGCTAACACACTGCTGTCAAAACTGTTAACCACACATTCAAAACATAATAGATTTCAGTCTCGTGCCTATCAAACACCACTGATTGCAATTTAGGTGAAAGCCTAAGCAGGTGTCTTGTTTTAGACTAGTTAGTGGACATATACAGTATTTATATAGAGAAAGCTCAGAAAGCCTTTTTTTGGTATACAAAGACCAAATAACAATGAAACAATTATACGCTGTACCATTTGAGAGAAACAGGTAAAAGAGCAAAGATACCAATATGTCCAGGTAAGCTGTCTGAGGTTATATACACAGCTATAAAAAAATATATATAAAAAACACTATATCTTTACTATAGTAAAACTGCGTTCTTACTGTTTTCCAGAAAGTAATGGGGGTGAAAGCAATGGAAACACCACGTTCATTTGTATTTATGTATTAATGTGATGAAAAAAACTTGCCGCATGATGCTGGAGAGAGGCAGGATTAGTCACACTATTCTTTGTTACTGTTATGTACCTTTAGTTGTTTTTTTTCCAGTAATTCCATAAATTACTAGAGAGACAAAATACTATATTGAAGCAAACTGCTGATTTTCATTCCTTCTTGTTTACCTTACATAAACATTGGTATATTGTAAAATCTATATCTTTTCTTTAAAGAAAATATTGAGTAGTGTGAAGTCGATCAAATTGTTCAAACTGTAAAGATAATTTCTGTAATTTCTGTATTGGTATTTGACGCTAGTGTTTTTACTCTCAGTGATGAGGATTGTTCATAGTGTTTGGCTGCACTGAGACTGTTTTGAGATGTGTGTTAAGAGTTGTGTTGCTTGGAATGAGTTTTGCAGGTGATGTGAACTGTTTAGCTTAGGTGACTGTTGGTAGTGCAGACTGTAGTTTGAGTTTTGCACATGTGGCTTCAGGTGTGCTCACTGTCGAAAAAAACTGGTGTGTGTCCGTGCGTGCGTGCGTGCGTGCGTGCGTGCGCATGGTTTTTACTCTGCAGTTCACATACAGTCGCTCAGGCGTCGTGCCACAGCGAGTGCCCTGGAATGACTTTTCCTATTTGGAGATTTTCCATTTGAAAGAAGTAACCACTTTTCATTAACAGAATCACATTATGCAACATATTTAACCTCATGAGTCAACACATCTTGCAGTACAAAATACATATATAAAGGAGTTTACACACCAAACAAAAGCTTCACATTCGATGGATTTTAACAGAGCGTTGTGGAGGGAAGTATGTTTGTGAGAGTGTTAACAGCCAGTCAGCTTATAAACACTCAATCTTTATTGTTCTGAAGGGCCTGCCAAGACATAAACAAAAGGCCAGCGTGATGCCATAACCTTATCACTATGATATATTGGAATAGTTAGTAACTTTTTCCAAAGCATAAAACACATGCAGACTTATGAAAATAAATAAAACAAAGAACATTAAATCTATCAACAGGAGTCAAAACAAATAATGTACAGCCACATCGAGCTACAAGTAATCCAAAATGGAAACAAGTAATCGAACTACCAATTTCTGATGATTTGGAAGTTTTAAACAGTTTTTGTTCCTCACAAATGGAATTGGGTGTTTAGTAACAGCAAAGAAAACCACATCCTTTGGCTGTCATTTTAAAGAAAACTGATCCACTAACTCGTTAAATTAAAGCCCATTAGCCTGTTCAATCACAAACACAAGCACTGTCCTTATCTGTTTAAGTGGCTTTAGCTGCCATTATTTCAGGTGCCAAAAAGGCTTCGGAAGCACAGTCAGAAACCCTATTAAAGTTTTAATTAGTTTTGATCATAGTCATCTACGTTGCCAGAGAAGTTAACATTAATTTGCTGAAAACTCTTGTACAGCTAGCAGACACATGCAAACCAAATGACAATGAAATTAGAAGAGATGTGCAACGGCTGGAAGGCAGACGCTGTTTTTCCTCCACCCATGTTGCTATCTTTTTGTCTCCTCAGTCTCTCTTGCTTTTTTGCTTGCCTGATATTCTGTGATATATATATTTTTTCTTTATTTCATACCTGCTCCTTTGTTTAAACATGATTGGGTGTTATTTCCTCTTTTTTTGGAGGCCCTTGGTGATGATTAACCTCCTTAACGTTTATGGGAAAACACCATAGACTGTAATACTTGAACACAAAAAACTCAACTAAGCCTTTAAAGTTGAAATGAAATTAAAAGAAATCGTTTTGACTCGACAACTTTTTTGGTCAAAATTTTAATTTCCAAAATATTAGTTTTTCTGCTGTTACAGTGCAACCCACATTAGTGTTCTCCAGGTAACATGATTTTTTGGATTCACCTGACAACGTCTGTGGTGAGTTTTGACATTCTGGTCATTTGCAGTCACTGCAACTTGACCGATGAAAGAGACACAGCTGGGGGCTGATGAATCAGCAGGTGTTAAAATACCATGCAGAAAAACTAAGGTCTGGTAGGCATGACTGCTAATGTTAAGTAACGTTCACTTTCCGAGTAGTCCTGCTCAACATATGTACATTGCTTGGATAAAGCCAGACGCGCCAGCACTCCCCTTCCGCTGTCTCTGCTATCTATTTTGCAAAGGGCACTGTTGTTGCATGCGGGGCTTAGCACTGCCTAGGATTGTTGTGATTGGTTAAAAAAAATACAAACAACCCAGAGTATTTTTCCCTTATCCTAGAATAGATAAGCAGTGTTGCCAGACCATACTCCAGCACGGACACAGTGCTGAGTAGATCTGGCAATGCAAGACTACTTTTCAAGTGGAAGTTAGTTATTTAGCCCAGCTTGCCTGCGTCCACTTTCTGAGTGGGATACTAACTTGTATGTAACAGTGTCCTCCCAATTTTTTCATGTTGTAAAGGGACTGCTTAAATCGCTAACGGTACATAACCAACGCTATCAGTGTTTGTTAAAAGCGAAGAAAAACCGCAAGAGGTTTGAAACGTAGACACCGTTTTGACAAATAATTAAAAAACATTTCATACTCTTGAAAAATGGAAAAATGTGCACATATTTCCTTACACAAAACATGGAGAATTCAAATTTCCATTTGACATTAAAAGTGAGTACATATCCCATAAATATGTTTCATTCTCCCACCTATTTCCTCCACTCTTCTATGTTGCTGCATCTTCTTCTCTCTCTGTGTCCTCCTTCCTTCTCCCAATTAAAGACAAAGGGAAGCCATTACCCCATCGATCACACTAACCTCCTGTGTGACCCCTTGCCAAAAGACGCCCCCAGAAACCCAGGTCTGCTCCATGCTGTTCTTTGTTTGCTCTCTTCCTGTGTTTCTCAGAGCAGCATTGTGGTACTCTCAACAAGTGGCTCATTTAGCCACTCCAGCAGCGACTCAATGTGTTGAAACATACGTCCTGCTCTAAATGGAGGTTATGGTTCCAAACAAATACAAATAGAGCATTCTGTGTGCACTCCGGAAATCAAATTGTCATATAGTGTAACAGCAAAATGGGATTGTTGCCTCAGGTTGAAAAAAAAAAGAGATTCTAGTTTAATACCTTTCCCGAATGGAGACCTATTTTCATTTGTTTCCTTCAGAGCAGAATTTGTTTAGAACAGATGAGAACTCTTAAACCATGATGACCACTCTCCTATCACTGAAAATAATTACAGTTCAAGTGCTCATTGCTGTGTTGGAATAACTGTCAGACTGCAAATCCACTTTACTTTGTGAATATCGAGGCTGAGCTCAAGAGGAAGAGCGTATGGGCAGTTTTGAGCACAACAATGTTAATAAAAGCAAGATAAATGAGGCGGAGAGGATATTGGAAGGGAAGGGGAAAATGAGGAGAGGAGTTGAAACAGGAGGAAGAGACTGAAGAAATGAAGAAAAGTGGAGAGAGCCAAAGTGTTAATTTCCTGCAAAAGAAAAAACGTATGATTCAGTGGTTCTGAATTTTTTTTAGTAAGCCAAGCAGGAAGGCATGGTATGGTAAACAAAACTTGCTAAATTGCGTTTACTTCCTTTTTTAGATGAAAAAGTAAAGCTGATTCACAGCGTAGTTCATATGATTCTCATCAATAGAGAGGGAAATACATATAATGCTGAAAATGAAGCTGATTTACACTTATTTTTGTGCCTTTTTGGTTTACAAAGACATGTGACTGCAGCTTATCATAGCTACCTTTAGTTTTGCATGAATTGTTATGACCTTGTGGTGATGCATCAAGAATGCAAATGAATCCCCAGGAATCATTTGCAGCTGTCTCTTATAATTACCTAGCTAAACCAATTCATTTGTAGCTTCACGGAGAGAAATTACAATTTCCTGTGTGACTTTACATGATACATTTATTTTAAATGCTGGTACGAGTCTTTCAAAACAGTCTGGGTTCAGTTTTTGTACTGAAGGCGAGGCAGATAATCGTTGGAAAGAGAGATCTCCCCACGGAGGGAGGTTGTGACTCACTCACCTTGAAGAACATTGTTGGTGGCTGAGTCACCGGGTCACACCCCTACACACACACCCCTACACACACACCCCTACACACACACACACACACACACACACACACACACACACACACACACACCCCTACACACACACACACACACACACACACACACCCCTACACACACACACACACACACACACACACACACACACACACACACACACACACACACACACACACACGTCACTCAACCGGTTCCCTATCTATCCCTGTCTCACACACAAAGACACAGACAAAGAAATTCACACACCGTTGTGCCTTGCAAGAGCACATGCATGGTGTGCAGTGCCAGTTAATACGTTATTGTTAAACAAGCAAACACCTACAGACAGCCTACACAGCATGTAAAAATCATTCACAAGATTTTATATTTTACTGCCTTAATCTTCCTCACCTAGACAGGAATCAATATGTAAAGAGGCTCAATCCTTTTCTTACAACAGCCGTCATAGGCTGTTGCTGTGCAACATTCATAGAACCTATTTTACTCCACATGATCAACAACAGCATCTCTAAAAATGTGTCCTGGATGTAAAACAGAGACAGGAACCCTTAAACATATGTTCTGGGATTGTGTGAAACTAGAACACTACTGATCTATTAGACACAACCACGAGTATCATAGCCGATATACCTTGCTTACCCAGGCTTATCTTGGAGACAAATCAGTACAAGAAATAAAACACTATTCATTAAAATGGCCTTCATTGCTGGCAATACATGTATTGCAGAGGCATTGAAGAATGATGACCCACCCTTCACCTCTATGTTGTTAAAAAAAAAACAAGCAAACTATTCTCCGGCACGAGAGGCCAGGTGGGAATCTGACATGTTAGATACAACTTTGTGAGGAGGGAGATACCAAATTTAACTTTGTACCTGTTGTATACACAATACATTTAAATATGTTTGTGGTTATAGCAAGTTATTATTTATCTATTAACTTATTATCATTGTTATTATTCGTTGTTATTTGTTATATTTTATTTTTTGTTTATCAACTAATTGTAACAATCCTGGTTAGCGCTACTATCACTAATGACAATGTGGAAAAACGAATGAATGAATTCAAGAGGAGAAGAAGTTGAAGCGGAAAGTTAATACATCTGTAAATGTCAAGTGGGAAGGTAGCGGTATGAAGTGGATGGTGTATTTAGAGAGAGCATTTGTCCACATTTGCACTTGCTGTGACGATGAAGTGCTGTAAGCCAAAGTCAAGTTTTGTCTTTGTATCTGTGTATCTGTTTTTGTTTTTATGTGTAAATGTGTGAAATCCACTAGAAATAAAAAAGGGAAAAAAGTAACTCTAGCGATAAACGTTGATTATAAAGTTAACTTTCAGATACCTCATACACAGCAGTGCTTCTCTCATAGGTGCCTGCTGGTGCAGGGTAAACCCCAGCAAACCATAGAAATCTCGTTTCCAGCGCACATCAGGATACCAGGATTGATGTTTCACATGTTGCTGATTTGCATCAGCAAAGTTTTGGAAAAACTTTTTTTTAACTAGAATTAGATGTGTGTGTGTTCCTCCTCCTTCAACAAGATTGATGTCACTCTCATGTCTGTACAGTAAATATAAAGCTTTACAGCCAGCAAACGGTTAGCTTAGTTTAGCATTAAGACTGGAAACAAGGATAAACGACTTTGGTAGGCATCTTTTCTTACCTTCAGACAGGCTAGCTGTTTCACCCTGCTCCGGTCTTTATGCTAAGCTAACCTAAGCTAACTGCCTGCTGGCTGTAAGTTAACCTTCACCATATAGACATGAGAGTGGTATTACACATTTTTGACACATTGCTATTATATTGATCACTATGTAACTGGAAAGTGCTGTTGTTTCTGCTGATAAAAGTGTTGCTGCTGAAACAATATCCAGTTCTCCTTCTTGATACTGATATTCCACCCACTCCACATTTTGAGCATCAAACATTTAGCCCCCTTTAGGCTTAGAAGTGGCAGTAAACCATTTGCAGTTTGCTATTTCATGGAAACTTGCTGATGCTAACTTGAATTCATATTTTATGCAATGGATTGGAATGACGAAAAAAAGCTTTTAAGGAAAAAAAAACATCCATAGAAACCTTTGAAAGAACTCCTGCAGTAAAATCTATGTCTGCATGTATATGCTTATTGTGGTCCATACACCCAAATAATGCCAAATGCACTACTTTCAGGGGGAGCATCGGGTAGGACAATAACATTGAAGCAGTGTAAATCACTATATCTTGATGAAACAATAACTGAATATACTGTAAATATTTAGAATCACTTTATGTTTAGCGTACTAAACGGATGATGCGCTTTCTTCAAACACCTGCACAAGTGGGATAAAAGACCTAATTCATAACCAGTGATTTAACATTACACAGTGTCAGATGGACCGCATGCAGTTATTATGCAGTCATTATCATCCTGACTACATGGGTACCTGCTTTTCAAATGAATCATATATTCATGCATTATTGGCTTCTTTGCAGCATTCATTTCCATGCATTAACATATCGATCCCATCTCCTCGTCAATGTCTGTGATCAATATGATTAAGTTCTCCAGGGATCGGCAGTTATTCGCTGTCGGGGGAAGATTTCAGCATGTTGAGAGTCACATTGACTTTGAAAGGCATGCTTTAAGCTGCATGTCAATGATGGCATTACATAAAGAAAAGGCTTTGAATATAATATTAGAATATCAAAAGATCTCATAAATTAAAATGCAAGTATGTGAAGTCTAACCCACCACACAAGCAAACTGATTTTCCATTTTGTTTTAAATGATATATACACATAAAGTGCACATCTGACAGACATGATGTTTTGATTTTGATCTTATACCAAAACTCAGAACCAAGGTATGTCTGGGTTCCTTTCAAATCAGATGGCAGTTCAACATCCTTTCCACATCTTTTTTGTGTACTGGCCTTTGCCTATTTGAGACTTTATGTTTACCAGAACTTTACAAAACGTATTGGCAGAAATGTTTTTTTTTTGTTATTTTACACAAATGTATGATTTTTAAATGCATTACTTTCTCAACACTGTTTGAAGCAATACCTTTATTCCATTATCCAGTCAAAATACTGTAGCAGGGATATAGATGTCAATCAAGAGCTGAAACAATTCAGATTCAAAATAAGGTAATTTTCAAACTAATAAAAATGCTGAACTTAAATTAACTTATGTTAATATTGTTAATGTTATTGTTTGTTTTTGTCTTTGGTTTGATATTCACGGTGTATGGCTGATTCAAGTACTCTGTATATTTATCTGGTTATAATAATACCAACTCAAGTTTGTGCATTCAGCAGTTATTAAAGAAAAACGTACATTTTGCATATGCTATTTTTATGTATTATTATTATGTCCATATCTACTTTCAATTATTTTATTCCTTGAAGAGTGTAGGGTTTTTGTTTATTTTGTCCTAATTTAACTTAATGTATTTTTTACTATTACTGTTTAACCTTTGGATAGTTTGTTATGCTGCATGCATTTTATTGTAATTCTCTACTTATATGTGAAAATAGTATGATTCTGATTTATAATGAATATTGGCCGTTATCTGCATTTCTTATTCAGATCTTTTGATACATTTTTCTCCAAGAAAAATTATCTTCTTTTCCTTATTACTTGACAGGCAAGATATTTGTTTTCTCATGGACTTTCATTCATCTATTGACTTCATTTCAGTGGTCATCTGATTGGATAATGTTGTGTTTTCTATAGTGTTGTGATGCTTGTCCACCAGATAAAGGCCATGCAGACCAAAAACGTAAACAAACCAGCAGCACCAGCATTAGTCATGATGATTTTTGTCTTTAGATGAATGAAAAGTGATTTGGAAACATGTGTGCTCTCTATAAGAAATTGCCGTCTTTCTTTAAAAGTAAATTGCAAATGCAGAAAGCTAAATCATTAATAAATCAACAAACCACTCCACCATTTGTTTCAGTGTCTTGCAGCAATACACTTCCCTTCAGAACCCAGTGGATTCAATACACTTCATCAAACTTTATCCTTCTCTGACTTTATGTTTTCACCTTGAGAGTTGCTTTTCAGTAAAAATAACAACCTCAAGTGGATTATTATAATGTACTTCCATTCATTTCTTAATGTCACACCCGTTAGCAGGAATCCTGAGGCTTTACACACTCTACACACATTTTAAGGTAACGTTGAAAAATGTTTTGCTGCAGCATGGTTGAGCTCACGTGTTACTACCCTTCATTCATTACAGCCTGCACTGGCTGGCCCTGAGTCAAAACAGTGAGTCAAGAAAGAAAGGTCCAAACAGAAACACACACATGCTACAGAATGAGTGTACATGCCAGGATTTTTGTTTTTTGAAAGAATGCCACTCTGAAGCAGACTTTCCACATGGTCGGCTGGCTCTTCCAGTAACCGGATGGCACACTTCCCTCTTTTTCCACAGAGGGCGTGAAACTGAAATCGGGTAACGAGGGTGTGGACAATTTTAACGGTTATTTCTAATGCCACACTGGCAGGTGACATTTGTCTCTTGTTCACTTTCAGTGACAGCCCGGATGAAAAAAATGAAAGCTGGGGTTATAACATTGGCAGGTTCAGTTCTAGGTCTTGTGTATGTGTTACATATGTGGTAAATGGACACGTTTTGCCCCCTTAGTAGTTCTACATTAGTTTGACATTTTGGGAAGTATGCTTAATTGCTTTCTTGCCAAGAGTTAGATGAGAAGATTGATACCACTTGATAAATATGAAGCAGCTAAGGGGAAGCGAACGGAAGACCTTTAGTTCACGTTATCATAAAGACTAAAGATGACAAAATCCTATACCAGCATCTCCAAAAGGTATTTAATCAACATGTTATATGTAGTTTGTTTCTTGTGTACAAAAACGAGTGTAAAAACAACATGGACAGAGCCATGCTAGCTGTTTACCCTTGTTTCCGGTCTGTGCTAAACTAAGCTAACAGGCTAATAGCTGTAGCTTCATATTTACAAGACACAAGCGAGAGTGGCATCAATGTTCTTATCTAACTCCATGAATGCAAATAAGTGTATTTTCCAAAATGTCAAACTATTTATTTTTTTAAATGTAAAGGCTTGCTTTGTGTATGAAAGAGTTTCTTGATTATTTACAATAAGTAAGAAAGTAAAGGTTAAAAATGTCTTTCAACATTCATCAGCAGACTTATGTAGTTTACTACTGTAAAACCTGACAAACAATCCCCCAACAGGATGGCAATAGTCCATGTAGTCCATATAAATATCGCAATAAAATCAAGAAGTAAACACAGCCTTCACTTGCTCCTCTCTGCGATATTTTTAAGATTTAACTCACAACCACTGCCACAATCTAAAATAATAAGGTTGATCACAAATAAATGTAAAAATATGTCAAGCACGTATAGTGTAATGAATACAAGCCATGGAGGGTTGTGTAAGGTATCATTTGAAGCATTTTGGGGACTTGGCCACCTTACAGGTTGTTTCCTGGATTTGATCACTTAAAAGAGTGTGACAAGAAAAATGACAACCTCATGGTGGAGATTCATAAATAAAGAATTTACATTTTAGCAACCCAGCAGCAACATACAGCTGGATATCAAAGTTTGGCGTCACATATTCACATTTATTTTAACAAAGTATGTGGATGAATTAAAAAGGTTGGTCACAAAAATGAATTACAGACAGTGGGAAAATATTAATGTACAGGTTAAAACTCACCTCTTTTCTCAAAGCTTTTTTTTTTTTCTTTCTGAAGGAAAACAACACCAAAACAAAGGTAGTCTGTGCAACATAGCAATTTCAGCTGTAACAATATATGTCCCTGTAAGTACCACTGTTCCCCATCAAGCATATGTAGACGACAGGGCTAATCTGGGGCTATGGTCTGCTGCATCTCTCCCATGTTGCCTTATAATGAGGGCTGACTAGAGCAGAGATTAACTCTGATCTGGTTTACGTTAGCCCCCAAGAGCTTCACAAGCTTCAGATAAAGATTAAATATTTTTAACATGGTATACAAGGCGGGTGGTTACTTGTTTTGCCCAGTTTGTCATGTCTCTTCATGAGAAACACCTGATTAGGCCGAATTGAATGGATGACCATGAAAACTACACACAATTATAGAAAAATTAATGGACATCTCCAACAGGGAAACCTTATTAGTGTGAAATGAAAGTCTGTCCCGGCTGATGAAAGTCACTGGGAGCAGCAGATATCGAGACTAATCTCTCTTAAAGCTAATTTGCGTATGTCACCCAATGCAGCGTTAAGAGAAAACAATGAGTAGGGAGCAAACAAAGCTGATGCTTAAATGCATAAAAAGAAGCAGTTTTGCCACTTGTGCCTTGTAAACTCAACTTTTATATTCACCCTCTACTCCTTAGCTCAACAAGACTTGAAGCATGAGGTCCATAAATGGGGCTGCCAAACACCACAGTGCACCGGCATCAGGATCAGCCAGACCTCCCAAACACTCTGTAACCGGAACCAGCATGAGTGTTGCACATACGTATGTGTGTGTTTGCTATAGTTTCATATATATAATGAAATACACAGAGACTTAAGTAATAGCAATAACTCAACACACTGCCAAGCTGCCATTTTAAAAGAACTTGACACAGTGAGATTGGTTGCAGGTGTCGTTGGCTCACATGCAGCCTGCTATCAAAAGTTTAACGGCCAGATTATGCAGGAATAATCAAAACTTGTTGTTCAATTTATCGTATTATTTAATAAAGATTTTTTAAAGAAGTGAATCTGAAAGTAATTGCATCTGAAATGTCCGTTATAATCATCATAGCATAGCATAGAAAAAACTGCATATGGTTGGTCAAAATCGAATTGTGTTTACAGCCCAAAACTTTGGTTATAATTTTCACATTTGCCATTGTTTTCTCTTCCAAGTAAAAGGGTGACATAGTTTGTGTGGTGTGATCATCTGACTGCCTGTGTTGTTGTTCTAACTGAATCAAATCTAAATCCAAAATTAGACCCAAAAAAACGTTTTACCACAACTTTGGTCTAATTATCATAGTTTTGCTCATCTTCTATTAGTTATCATTACAATTTTCTTACCAAGGTAAATACATTGATTGAAGTACTTTATTATTCCCAAAGGGAAATTGCAGTTTCACAGCAGCCAAATCACATAAAACACAAACAAAAGAGAAAGGTAAGACAAAAAATACAATACAGTAAAAAGCAACATACTAAAAAATGAAATTATTTTTTAAAGATTATAATAAAACCTAACAGTAAGATTATAATATTTACTCTAATATACACTGAATATACACTGTACAAGGATCATTATCAGCAGATGCACAATAGGGTGCCGGATGGTCTTTAATATTAATATTATATTACTGATTGTACGTTGAATGTATTATACTCACATGTTTAGGTAGCTCTGTTGTGTAATTCTTTAGAGTTAAGAAACAGCATAACATACAAACAACATTGGAAAGGACAATGATTATAAAAAATTGCATTTACTTGAAGGCAAAATTAAATATGAATGCACCCAAAATATTGGTTGTAATCCGTCATTGTGCAGGAGAACGTGCACATAACTACAGCAAGTACGATAGGTCAAAGTTGAACAAGGAGGTCAGTCTGCAAAACTGTGATGAATGATTACAACAGGTAATATATATATATATATATATATATATATATATATATATATATATATATATATATATATATATATATATATATATTTATCTTCCAAAATGAGTTTGGCTATTCTAGTCTGACTGATGGTGTTTCTTGCCCTTCTTTTTCGCAGCATTTACAGATCCTATAGAAAGAATAGTTACATATTACTAATATGAATGTTGGCTAGAAGCAGACTTATTGTTTAGTGTATGGCATGAGATAAAGATTGTGAGTTCTTTTTTGAACCTTTCTTTGAAATGAAACTCTTCAACACTGAGCTGAAATATAATATTTAATTTGCCTCTTCGATGCTGAGTCACACATCCTAACCTCCTCTTTAAGGGTCGATGCACATGGCTGATGGATTTAGCCCCAGATGGGACGTCCCTCTTATATAAAAAAAATTGTGCATCCTGGTTTTTCACTTTCTCCTTCAGCACCAACTTAAAAAATGGCTGGATGGCAACTTTGGCACATAATTAAGTCAAGACATTTTGTAGCTGTTTGCATCCAGGCTTCCCTTATCCCTCGGGTTTAACTCCATTCCTGTTTTGAGACGTATTCATCCATCTGCACCCTCTTGATCCACAGTCCAAACCACAGCGATGACTCACGGCTAAATGAGCTGAACGAGGAGAAGGAGGGAGAAAAGGACAGATTAAGTCTCAGGGAACAGTCTGTGGCAGGGAATCAGAGAGACTTAGCTTGAATGAGACTGCTTGCGGGTGCTGGACGTCTATCAGGCGGAGCAGTTGCCTGGAATAACAAACAGAGACTGTCAAGATGACGAGCATGGATGGTGGTCCCTACTGTAAAGCCTTTTATAGTAGATCCTTCTCCAGAGAACAGCGAAAGAAGATGAATTCCATTTTAATTCTGGAAAGTGTGCCAACAGAGGATAGTAAAACCCTGTTGGATGAATACTAGAGAACAATATGAAACACGACTTTCATTCACATTTATCAGAAGGAAATGTTTGGCTTATTTTTCTGCTCCACCCGAATATTGAGCTGAATACAAAACACTATATTACAGGTTCAACTTAGGTTATCCATTACTTTGATGCGTAACTTTTTTATATTAATGAACGTCCGTTACATTCAAGCCATTGCCAAATGAGTTGATACAAAGCTAATTAAGACTACCAGCGCCACAAAACTCTCTCTGTATTTCTCAGTATGGCTACGTTTACAAAATGGTGTCATCCGGCAACTTCCGCGTGCAGAAAATCGAGCGAGGATAAATACTTCTTCTGAAGAGTCCATCATGTTTTTGTATTCCTGTGTCCTCCTTGGCTACAAGTAACTGCAAAGAGGAGGGGTGGGGGTGGTGCCGAAGGCTTGTATCATGTGGCTGCACCGACATGGGGGAGACACAAACTACGCACTATAGCTTTAAACGTAGGCATAGGTAGGTACTTTTTAAAACAGGGTATTTCCGTCTTTCGTTCTCAAAAGAAATCCCATCCACACAAGCGTTTAAAAAAAATCTCGGTCCAAATTAACATGCAAAAACACAGTTGAAGCACTGTCTAGGGCATGCCAAACCAACAGGGGGTGATATAACCCTAACCCTAAAACCATGTTGGCCAATTAGAAGCCTGAAAAAAAATGGAGCATCAATCACTCTTCTGTTCCTCAATATAGTGGAAGAGTAAGGTCACGGTCAGACAGAGCACATTGTTAAAGCAACACTAAAGCACTTTTCCCGCTTCGGTCCCCTAAAGGTTGGAAGCGGAATTGTCCATTACATTACATTATGCAAGTTTGCCAGATCGGGTAGCGCATCTGTAGTTCGAATGAGACATAATGAGAAATTACGACAGCGGTAATGGACAATTCCGCTTCCAACCTGTAGGGGGACCGAAGAGGAAAAGTGCTTTAGTGTTGCTTTAAACATGTCTTCTTGTTGAAGATGCTCTGATCAGACCAGTTGCGTTTTTTTGTTATTCTTGCTAGGCTGAGTTATTTTTATATGAGTTCACTTTCTTTTAGCAATGTATTCCCCATCAGGATTCATCGTGGCACGCACTCAGCATGACAGACCTGTAAGCTATACAAGAGACAGTTTTTCTTTCTTTCTTGTAATACAAATAAAATAACACACAGTACACCACAAACATTTTTTTACTCATTTCTGCCTGTGGTTCCTCTCTGAGGTTACGGCAGTTGTTGGGGAACAAGCTGTACAGTTCAGCTGGTCAAACATTGCATTGAAAAGGGGCCTATCCAAACCTTTCATTAGCGTGAGTAATGACAAGTAATATGAGGTGATAATAGCAGAGGTTAGACAAACAAGACCTGTTTGGGTTACAGATTTAACAATAAAACAGATGTTGGTGCTGAATCAAACATCTTAAAAACTATCTATAAGACCTAAGCCTTTTTTTTTTTTATAAATTATATTGTATATCATCTCCTTTTTCAGCACAGATTAAGCTTCAAATTGATGTCAGTCATTGAGAGTTACTGTACAATATAATTGATCAAATTGTGTTAACATGAATCCACTGTATGCTTTAATTTTACTGGTGTAGCCTCCAAAGATATATTATCTAGTTATGTGAAAGCATATGTGTGATTTTCATCATCCAACATATTGCTTGTTTGTTAAACGTACTCATTTGTTTAATTTAAAAGGTCTGGAGAAAGAAGTATGCAGACAGGTAGATCACTAAATTACAAAAATGAAAACGTAATGACTGAATATATATAATTCTGATGTTCCATTCAATTTTATTTAATACTACATATAAAAAAACTGTAATGGGAAAAAAGTCTTTAACGTGTTAACTCTGAGTGTTTTGATATGATACGTTGTACTATTATTACAATAATGGCAATTCATAAGTGTATTGGCATTGTTATGACTTCTCTCTCTGTTACAGAGTTACACATTTCAGTGACCTCACTCCTGTGTCTCATTATAATTTCTACTTCTGCTGCCTTTGAAATAAAAGCAGCATGTAGTAGGGTCGACTAAGGTAGCTATGAGTCCTTAGCTCTTCAGTGCAATGTATTACTACTCACGCATCTCACTGTGTGTTTGTTTGTGTGTGTGTGTGTGTGTGTGTGTGTGTGTGTGTGTGTGTGTGTGTGTGTGTGTGTGTGTGTGTGTGTGTGTGTGCATCACCATCTGGCCGCCATCAGCCGGCCGAGGTCCTGCTTACAATCAGTACCAGCTGGCTGACTGGACAACCATAGAGCAGACCAGAAGCAGACGGAGGCTGCGTCTGACCCTCAATGCGGGAAAATATTGAGTGTATGGCCTTGATTGTGACATAAAGGAGATTAATAAGACTTAAGTCATAATATGCATCAGTTACAAAACTACAAACCAGTATGCATCTATACTATTTCTTATACTTCACCCTTCTTGCCTCCATTGCAGGATAACTTTAATTCTTGCTTTGATAATACTTGATGATGCTTGTATATTTATCTATATATGTTGATGGAGATAAAGAGGCTATGAGTGGATAGAGATGAAGGAATATGATGGTATTGTTACTTTAATGTACATTTATGTTTCATGTGTGTTTCAGAGTATTCATGTTGTAAGTCAATGCTTTATGTAAGGGTACTATGGAATTATTTTCTTTATTCATTAAGAGATTGTAAGCAAAAGTCAAAGGCACAAGGCAAAGAAAAAATTGAATTACAGTATACAGTATAAAAAGTACTAGTACTGCCTTATTGATTTGAAAAAGGCTGATGGTTCTGGAGGGGTCGGCTATGTGGGAGAACTACAACATATGCAGTAATAGTGTACAATAATAAAAATAGCCTACAGCATGCTGCACATGTTTACTTTTGGAGCGCCGGTCCAGAAAATAACATCCGTGTTGTGTTGTAGTCATTATTTGTGTTATGTTGCTGACACTCTATTTACTTATTGGGTTAAAGGTTAATCAACAACTGCACTTAAATATTTGTTTGAGATACTTGTACTTTACATTACTTGTTGTTTCCATGTAGTGTTACTTTATCCTTGTTGGCTGATAATACTTCTGTACTTGTACTTAAAAGACTAGTGTTATTCTACACTTGTTAATCAAGGAAAACACCAAAACGCACACTCCGTTAGTCCATCTCTCAATACTTCCCCTCAATACTACCACTTCGTTGATGCGTTTTTAATAGTTTTTGGACAACAATGGAGATCCATGATTCAAAGGAATAAACTTTGTAATAAGACAATACTTGTTGGAAGGGATTTGTGGACAAAAAGAAAACTATAAAACATTGCCTGCTTTATTATTTAAGTAATAATGTATATATACTTATATTGTATATCAGGTCTAGAAGTGGAGGCCTACTGTATTTCCTCCATATCCAGTCCTGGATGAGATAAGAGTCGGGGCCAAACCAGACACAGCGGCAGTAACCCTAAGAGGACAGAAATATCCTGCCAAGCGCCTGAGCCTTTGTAGCTTCTCTGTGATCTGCTGTTTAGCTGGCGCACTGCCTCAGTCTGCTCATTGAATATTCAACAAGTATCATGACGCTGATTTTGAATACATTGTGGAAATTGCCTGACCGCCTGTGCAACTCACTCGTGAGTGAGTCAGTGCATCATTGTTATGGCCACCTTCCTTGAAATGGCCCCTACAGACCAGACTGGACCAGACCACAGCAGAAAGAGAACAAAGCATGGCCTCTGGCCCCGGTGTTGTTCCCACACTTCCACTGCTAATCACAGAGTCCATAACACAGGACAAAACTGGCATTTGCATCAAAACAATTTTTGAGGAGGAATATAATACAGAATGAGGGAAAACAATAAGATCATTCTAAATTTGGGGAGATAATCAAAATGGCATGTTGCAAGCATATCATGTGTTCTCCTTTTTTAAGTTCTCAGATCCATTAGTCCCTGCAAACATTCAATCCAGTCCCGTCTGTTTTCAGACACATCATGCATTAAGTGGTAGTTTTTTATTCCATCACTGGCTTTTATTTTGTTTTGAATACAGTGTGTTTGTTTTTTCTGTGTATGTGTGCACCGACATCTTGTGCAATCAAAGAAGATCCCATCAGCCACCCACAAAATAAAAACACAGCATGCTCATCGAGACTGTAGGACAGAAACAAAAAGAAATGTCATGGGTAATTTTGTTTCTTTTTCAAACTGTTCAACACTGAGAGAAAAGTCCTGTACTCGTAAAAAGTAAAGCTCTACAACAGAAGCCAACATGACAACACAGTATATATTAAATCTAGTTCATTAACATATAGCGTGGATAAATGAGCCCCAAGTGGTGTTAAAGCATATATTTTTTAAAGGTTGTGTGCAACGACTCCATAATTCTGCAAAGTTGTCGTGACATTTTCAGTGATCGTGTATTGTGTCTTCAGAGGCGAGCCTGGATGCCGGGGAGGTCTGAGGGCTGTGACTCATGCTTAAAGCCTTTGCGCCTGTGACATGGAGAAAGGAAATAAGAGCCAGATGCCAACAGATATCCACAAACACATGGCTCACACGACAGACCCTGCTCTGTGCGTATTCCCAGTAGTCATACACAAAGGATTCAGGTGTGACTTAAGTGATTTTCCAGTGGCAATTTTACGTCAAAGTACGAACAATATGATTACAATTCTCAGAAATTCACCTTAAAAGCCAAAAGAAGACCAATACACACACCCACCCACCCACACACACACACACACACACACACAGCAGCAACAGCAGGTATATACAGTATGAGGTATCATGGGTTTTTATTGTTTACTCTGCAAATTATAATTTGTCCTGGTCTTTAAGATGTTTTTTTTCCAGAGTTTTGACGCAAATGAAAATGTTTCAGCTAAAACAGATTTTTCCAACCATGTTTTAGATTAGTAGAATTTCAGAAACTGGCACAGTCGTCAGTTTCCATCAGAAATATCTTAATATACCGTGGTGTGCTGCCAATAAATCAGTTAAAAACCAAGATCCACCAAACTGTGGAACGTTCACCATCTGCTTATGTAGTTGATTCAAAGAATGAACTCGAATTTCAGGTTGTTGTTTTTTTACAAATGTTACCTACTTTAATGCAAAAACCTGAGCATTATTTGCTTCTTTTCTTTCTCACACTCCTGTTTTAAATTGTTTTTTTTTCATCCATCATCAATCCATCTGTGGCAGACTCATATGTAACCTTATGTCAGTATAAGTGCACAAAAACTGTCAAAATAAAGTTAAAACCTCAATGGAAAGGCCTCTACTTAGTATGTGCACACTTTTCATGAAACATGACATTAAGGTGAACAAGACAGACCATAACACAGTGGTGGAAGATGTACACAGATCTTTGTCTTAAGTAAAAGTACCAATGACACAATTTAAAAATCCTCCATTACAAGTAAAAGCCATGCATCTAAAATCTTACTTAGTAAAAGTACAGGGATATTATCAGAAACATTTACTTAAAGTGTCGACAGTACTATGCATCAACACATAATTTCACTATTGTAGCTAGTCGAGGTGGAGCTAATTTGAACTACTTTATATACAGTTTAGATGATGTCATATCGGCGTGAGTTGGAGCAGGATGGCAGCCTATCCTGTGTGGTTACACTGGTGGGTGAGAGTGTGTATGTACAGTATGTGTAGAGGAGGTATATGTCAGTAAGAAGGAGTGGTTAGTATAACTAAATATAGAAATTACTCAGAAAAGAGGAACCATTCTTTTTGCTGCCTTTACCTCTCCCCTTTGGTACTATGCTCCTGTTGGGAGAGGTAGGTGTCATTTGTTTTCATTCTAGCCCATCTCACAGTTAACTGCACATTGGCATTATTTTTAAGTGCAAAAAGGGCTGACTGAATGTTTAGTTGGACTAAACCAGCTAAACACTGCTAGCTTAAAGCCAAGGAGCTGCAGCGGGCAGCTTTTAAATACTGTATAAGGATGTTTTATTTTATTATTTATCCATGTCCAAATAAATGGAAATCAACTCCAAAGAGATCCCTGTGTCACGGCATCTTACTAACCAACACAATGCAGATGCGTCTGGACACAAGCCGGTTGACGAAAATCCCAGATAAAAAAACAAAGACCTTTTCCCTCAAGGATGTACAGGGTGTATCATATTAAAGACAGGGCTCTTTCTTCAATCAGAGCTCACACTAAAAAGACAGATCTGGCAAAGTCATCTTCCAAATACATTAGTGGTGAATGATGGTTCACATCTCAGCTGGCTGTTTTAAAAACCAAAAACTTTTCTGTACATCTGGAGAACATAGACAAGGGGAGGGGGGAATTATCCAAAATATGCATGTACTTTCAGAGCAATCTGTCATTTGTTATTAATCAGAACAGGGAAGTAATCAATCATGGTACTTGAAGAGGCAATTACAAATACATCTTTCTAAAGGTCACACATTTTCACACTGTTATTTACCTTATTTTTTACCTTGTTTTTTTACTTGTGATGTTTTGTTTTATACTAATTTTATTAGTGTTGTTGGAGGAGCCTGAGACCTAAGATTTTCAGTGAGAACGACTGCTTCTGTAATTGTTGTGCATCTGACAATAAATAACTTGAAACTTGTACAAAGAGTGGGAGAAGTAATTAGAAGATGTAGCGTTATGGCGTTAGAAAAGGCTGCAGGGTGGTTTATTTTAATTTAAAAGCTGTATGTTGCGAGGACAAATAAAGAAATCATATCCACATACATGTAGAAAGGGCATTTGTACTGATGTGCTCTAGTTGGGTTCAACAACTTGTATCTTCAACAGAATTAGTCACCTGGACATCTGTAACCTGAAACTTAACAAGAGTTACAATGAGGGTATTATAAACAAAAGCCGGGGGTGACTGGTTCCAATTTATGAGTCACTGACCCATAGCGCTGCTGCTTGTTCACATAATGCTTTTCAGTTTGACATGAATCCTGATGTAAATTATGATGTTTACATTTTCCACCACATTCTTCTCTTCACTGGAGCGCACAGTGAAAGGTCTTGGTCACAGTAGGGTTGGTGTCGGGTGTGGCCAAGGTCAATAAGAGCAGGTTAATAGCAGAGAGTCATCAGCATATTGTTTAAACTTGTCCGATTGAGTCACTTGGCTTTGTTTTAAATTCCTGTCTACGTAAAAGTCTTACTTCAAGCATGAGAACCAATGAATAACTTTTGGGGCTAAAATGGATCATACATTTCACATCTACACAAACTCAGAAATATACCTATACAAAAGTGTACACTAATTATTACCTTGCTCAAAACTTACACAGCTTTCTCTTGCAGTTTTTGACAGATTTATTAAGATGCATACAAAACAGCCTGAAGGAACAACATAAGCACTGAAAGTACTTACATTTATATGACAAGCTGTTTACAGAATTTTGCATGCGAGAAAGAACTGTTCCCACAATATAACTGAACTAACTTTTTTATAGTTGTCTAAATGTACATATCCTAGTTTTACATTGATGTAAAGATTAATAATGACTTGATATTTGTAAAATATTTTAATCTGAATTTAATCTGAATATTTCTCTCATCTAACCACTGAAAAGAAGTTGACAGGGGCTCAGTGTTTTGGGTCATGCATTGGTCCCTGCAGGTTTTGTGTTTCTTGCTGTCGTGCAACTTCAAAGTTTTAAGATTAAACTTTGTTGAGCTGGTAACAAGTTTAGAGTTGCCTGCAATTGAAGGTTGTGGTCGAAAGTACTTTTTCTTCTTCCCTGGCTTAGTCGGCCTCTGCCTGCCTGCACTTTTATCATCAGTGGCAACTGAGTCGGAACCCCTCATTGTCTTTTTCTCCCCATCAGCCTCCTTCGCTCTCCTCATTTTGCTTTTTAAAATAGTTATCTATACACCACTTTATATTTGGAACATGGTAACAGTTAAATGGATTGTTTCGTAAAGTTCTACACTGCTACATATGCGCTGTGCACCGCTACATACAGTACATGGGCATCACGCTTGTGCTTAGTGCACCATGTGCCGGCGGGGGTAAACACGCAACTTTTACTAGAGATTTGAAAAATAAAGGATATCTACCCTGTGCCCCTCGCCAAAGCCTGACCACAGTCTCACCTCACCTGTCATGGCAGGTCTCTGCAATCTATACTTGGATCAGTGCATCATGGTGCCAGCCTGCTTCATAACATCTGTTATGATTCCGGTCCCCCAAAATGCAGAAGAGTACTAGCCTGAATGACTTCTGTTGTCATGAAGTGCTTTGAGAGACTCATCTTGCACAATTTTAAAAATGTTACTGACTCTCTCCAATACCCTCTGCAGTTCACATACAGAGCAAATAGATCTGTGGATGATGCCATAAACCTGCACTACATTCTTACAGAACCCTATCACACACACATATGCCCGCATACTGTTTGTACGGTTTGACTAGGCTTGACTTGAGCACTAGAGCTGGGCGATAAAACGATCACAAAACGGGATTGCGACAATATTCAGGTCGATAACGATGAAACGCTTTGGACATATTTACCCAATAACACAACTGCTTCTTCACTGTACACCAGTGATTGTACAACGGCCAATGTGTCAAACGACTGTACATGCCACCTCCACAGCTTCTTCCTTAGGCCATAACTCTCATAAACCCCGTCTTACAGCCCCCCCCCCCCCTTTCCAATTTACAACTTGCACCCCAATACACAGACTGACAAATGTCAGTGTTACCCATCACAATTGCTTGATCTCCTCCATTCCCTATAATTTGCATGTTATGCATATTGTACTATTAAATAATGTTGCACTGTGTATTAATCTAAACCTCTGATTGCACTGGACTTATCTGACAATGCATTAAAGCACACTACTGTACATATGAACATGACTTTCTCTGTAAACTTAGTTGTATATATTTATTTTGTGTATTTGTATATTATTGTGTAATGTTTATAAGTATTTACAATTGTTGCACACGTTTTTTATCTCCTTCAGCTATCTAATATTATTTTTCTTATTACTTTATTTTGCTGTTCTGACACCAGCACCTAAACAAACTCCTTGGCCAACAAAGTCCGATTCTGACTCAGTAAATTTGTTCTACAATGGTAACCAGTATTTGACAAAATGTCTTAATGATCAGAAGACTTAAAAAAAATGTTGTGCAGAGATTACGCATGGAGAAAAATACATAAAACTGAGCCCTTGTTTCATGGTCTGCTGGTTAACATGAATGCTTTTCTCCAGAATGTTTACATTAATTTACTTCACTGCCATGCTGTTGAATATTATTGTCTTATTATTATTATTTTTTTAATTTAATCTAATTCAGGTGACAAAGATAATTTGCCTAACTAAAATCTGGTCAGTTAGACGTTGCTGTCTCCACTCAGTGGTTGTACACACAGTGTAGGGCTAATGGAGCCCAATCACCTCTGTTTAAGTGTTTCCATATTGCCAAATTGCCTTTAGGTCATACATTTTACATTTGACCTTTCAGCCTTGCCAATTCACGTACCATTTACTAGGACAGCTTAATGTTTCTTGGCACTAGAACACAGATAGAATAAAATGGCTCCATTCTTTTTTGTGAGCACGCTGCCAGAATATCAGTGTGCTTATGAATTTCAATGTGCAAGCCTGATCTTGATGATTTATTGACTTTTCTATGCTTCCAGCGGCATTGTTTATAGAGCCCTGTGAGGATTTCTCATATACATATTGTTTCAGTATACGGGTGTGGAGCTATTGACATGTAAAACCAGAAGAAAAGGCAAGCTTTCAATGAGTCTGAGTGATACACAGATGGACATAGGGGTGATAATTAGTAGATAACAGAAAACATATTTTTTTACATGTTTTACTTTTGGAGCTGGTATCTGCTATGGTAAACTTTCATTTAAATGTTTGCTGCAGGATAGCTGCTGGTGGGCCACTCAGGATTGAAACCTAATGGTAGGCATTAAAGGGAAATTAAGGAGCCCACATGGCCGCTCACTGACTTGATCTCCTAGCTAACCAGCGACTTTGGTCTTTACTCAGAAGAAATTTCAAAGTAGAGCGTCAGAGCATAAGCAGCACAGATCTATAACTGGGAACAGAATGAACTGGAGCCACACTGCTCCCACAGCAGCTTGTTGTTTCTCTCTTTATGTTTTTACTGCGCCAGAGTTTATTTGATGAATTGACACATTGAAAACAGTTTCTTTGCAAGAAGCAGATGGTGCTGAGCTGAAGATTTCAACACAAAAGGCCCCTATGTAGAATAACTGTAGCCCAAAGATGTGATGACACTTATTCTGCAATATATTTATCCTACAAACTAGACGCAGAGTGAAAACTGACTGATATAGTGTGATGAAAATAACTAGGTTAAATGCTAATGCCGTTCCTTTTCATACATTATACTCACACAGTCAGATTATCTGATTTGAAGGAAAGGCTTTTCAGATGATGAAGGGTTAACACCTGTCTTGTTCACTTGTCAGTGTAACAGTACACCGGTTTATGACCTGTTGCTGACATGCTTTGCTGTATTCACTGTAGAATCTTAATTAAAAGGCATGATATGACATGAGCAAGTGAAATGTGGGCATTGCTTGCAAGACAATATTTAACTGAATCCATCACAAAAAATGAACCAAAACAATAAAAAAACGCTGTTTCATAGCAACATGGAAGGCAGCTTTGTCAAGCAGATTTGTCAAACATTTTTAACTGTTTTTTTTGCTAGTTTTTGCAACTAAAACTATTCAGAACCTGTGTCTTTGTACCAATCATTATCTCCTTGGCCTATTTTTGTTTCTTTAAAAAACTGAAGATACATTTTGCTGATACTAATAAAATACTACAATATAATTACTTCATCTAGGTTGTGTGCTTTAATTTGATGTTCCTATTTGCTTCTTTCATTTTCTTGTGTAACTTAAGTTAGTAAGTTAGTTTTTGAATTTAATTTCTAAAAGTGATATCTAAATTGTTACAATTATTTTCATTAAATAATTATTCAAGTAATGATGACCACACCTGTTCTGCAGCCTGTTTCAATACTCTTGTGCTTTGTGAATGTCTCTGTGCCAACTGACTTTACCAAAAATTTTGTCACTGTTAACAGCTCATCCTGAAATACAAGAATAAAGCACATAATAATCATCTTATTAAAAGGGGTGTGCATAGGAGTCGGTCAAAAGAGCACAGCAGCAGTTTATTATGCTCTTGGTAGACAGGTACCCAACCTTGCTTTAACATTTATAGGTGGAGCAACCTTTTTCCTAAGAGGCTTAGTCATACTGTGTGAAGTGAAGACCTGGAAATTAACTGGACTCCTCAGTGCTGTAAAGTTCAGTGAACAAAACTTTAAGAAGTGCTGTTGCTGTTTTAAGAATCAGTGTGAAGAGGCACCTGCCTGAAGCTGCTGATGTGATTTGTTGTCAAAATCTGAACCTCAGCCTGATATTCGAGTAATGGTAGAAAATAATTAGCTAACTTTAAAATTGCAAGGACACGTAAGAAAGTTTTGCATGGCCCAGGTAGGCAGTCATTTTGGGAATTACTGTTTGTATACGAACATCAAGATAATTTGTATGTCTTAATAAACTGCTACAAATCCTTGTTGAAAAATAAATCTGTTGTATGATGTGACAATGCTATGGTTAAGGTTTGGTTAGGTTTACCAAAAGATTGTTGTTGGGGTTAAAATGACTAAGACGTTAAAGGGGTGATAGAATGATTATATAGGGTATTTCACACTGTTCCTTAAGGTCTCCTAATAGGGTATGTAACATTGGTTGAGCTGAAAATTACCCGAATGCTATTTTATGGGCCCTTAACTACCCTGTGAATATGGCCCTATTTGTAATAAGAGCTTTTCTTCCAAATATGGTATGCTCATGAATATTTAGATGAGCTGCGCACTGATTGGTTTGAGCAAACCACATACAAACACATTGGAGACGAGACAGCAGGTCTCATATTTCAGACACTGCAAAGTTATACATTGTTTGTCTACTATTTTGTTATTAAATTCACTTCTGAGACTTTTTATGCGAGAAATCAACTATATAAAGCTCAAATATGGGCAGTTTTACGAAAATGTATGGCTAATTGCAAATTTAGTAAGCCATGTCGGACTTTAGGAGCTCCACACAGTCTGACGAGAAAGCGGCAACCTCCACACCCAGTGAAAGTTACAATTTCTCGGTTACTGGACTACTGGGGCTCCAGCCAGCTCCGTGGAGCTGGCCGGCTGCCAGCTGCCGGCATAACTAGAGTATATTTAGAGTTTGAATTTTGTCAAGCCACTTATATTACAGCTACCCCAAGGTCTTATAAAGCTAACAATTGTGTCAGATTTCAATTTAATGCATTTTTGTGAACATGAGGGGTTTCGGTAGCTACTCGCTAGTCCCTTAAATCCTATGTGTACAGATCGCGGCTAGTTAGCTACACTTTCGGCATAACTACAATATATTTACAATTTGAATTTCGTCACGCCACTTATATTACAGCTACCCCAAGGTTTTATAAAGCTAACAATTGTGTCCGATTTCAATTTAATGCATTTTTGTGAATTTGAGGGGTCTCTGTTAAGAAAATCTAAAAGAGACGTGATCGTTTGAATCCTGAGGAGGAAGGAGAGGCTTGGGTCCAATTGAAAATTAAGCAAAAGGTTTAATGAACAACATGATGATAATGACAAGACAAAAAGCAAATGTTACACTGCAGCGGACAGTGGACTGATTTACATTTCTTATATGTCTTGTGACATGACAAAACAATACATCAAAACACTGCCAGCAGTGGACTGCAAAAACAGTATTGAATCCTTGTGAAGTTTCCAAATTTATCCTAAAGAGTTTGAGGGTGGTTCCTCAAATTACATCCATCCCTATTGGCCAGATGTTTTCTCAAGATACGGTCCTACCTCTGAATTGTCAGGTTTCTCCAAGTCAAGACAAAGGTCATTTATCAAGGTAGTGCCAATTCTATTCAAGTTTACAGAGATATGCATTTCCTTTGTTCTAATCAAGGCTGGCCCAGCAGGGAATGGCTCCCCAAAAGGCAGAGACAAACGTTTCTTTTCCTGTGAGGAACAGTCTCCTCTAGTATGCAAATTGACAGTCATGACTTAATCATTTCTTTAGGAGGTTGGGTTGGGGTGAGGCAGGCAAAATGTTGATTAGTGTAGTTATTTGATTAGATCTAGCTGCAGGCTACATAAAAACCACAAGTACATTGTTTCCATAACATTAAGCATGATTTTAACTTTCTTTATCTTCAACATCTCCTTAGGAGGAGCTGCTAGCTAGGCTATGTGTCCCATTTAATCCTATGGGAAAAGATCGGTGCTACACTTTCGGCATAACTATCGTATATTTACAGTTTGAATTTCGTCACGGCATGTATATCACAGCTCTCTAAGGTCTTACAAAGCTTAGCTAGCCGATTTCAATTCAATGTATTTTTGTGAATTTTAGAGGTCTTGTTAAGAGGAGGCAAGATAGCTAGTTCTCATTGATAGAGCTCCATCCAGCTCACTCGCGGACAAGAGGCATTCATTTCCACGATCGTTTGTTTAAATAACTCAACACAAATATCCATTATAAGATTAACTGGAACCTGTGGTAAGAGATTGCGGGCGTAACAAGCTCGCTGACCGCGCTCTCACTCACAGAGACCGGCCATTTAGCAGGAAGAGGGCAGCTGCAGGCCGTGGTTTGGTAGTCCACTAACCCAGAAACGGTGACTTTGCGTGGGTATCGAGCACCGTGGGCTGCCGGCCGTGACGGAGCTACATCTACCTCACAGCAGGACGGTTTAGCCATCAATTTTCGTAAAACGGCCCATATTTGACCTCTACATAGTTGATTTCTCGCATAAAAAAGTCTCAGAAGTGAATTTAGTGGTAAAATAGCAGATGAACAATGTATACAATTTCTGAGATCTGCGCGACCTATTCAGAAGACTACCTGATCTCAGATCAGTGGTGTAGCCTATGTAAATGTTGGGGCGTGACAAAGATAGAGACTAGAGCCAAAAAAGGAGGAGCCACCGGTTAGTTGAGATTTGCCTGTTTTCAGAGGCAGTTTCAAATTGTGAGATTTGCAGAGGAAAGAGGTGTCAATGGGATTTTGAGGTTCTATGTATGTCCTATTTACCCACCAAGCTGTCGTTATTCAACTTTGACAAGGTGAAATCGGTTTTGCATTCTATCACTCCTTTAAGGTAATGGGGAGCTTTGTCGTCATGGTTGCAATAACAAACATGTGGTTAGGGGACGATTGTGGTCATGCTATAAAAAAAACAACAGTGTTGACTCGCAAATCGGAGTTGAGTCCAATATTGATTTTTGGGTCTAGACAGCTGGAGAATTGAAGGAGCCGATCTATATATCTTAATCAGACCACCAGCAAGTGTGGCGGGCTTTGAAGCCATTTTGACATAGTGGCCAAACTGTTGAATTACAACTTCCGGGTCTGTCATGTGATGCCCTCTGCCCTGGCCCAAAAATACCTTTTCCCATAGACTTACATTGAGAAAGAGACGTCTGTAAATCAGTGGATACATTTGATTGAGCATCACAACCCCAGTAAAATGAGAATGGATCAGAATTTGATCCATTCGGTTCGATGCCATTTGGAAAGTCTAGAGCTGCACTAAATAAATCATTTTATCCCCATTTAAGTTAACCTGAGCGCTAAACCGGAAGTAGCCAGCCTCGGCCGGTAGAAGTCATTAGTGCTCCTGTTCTATGGGCCGCATAATGAGAAACATTGCCGATCCTCCAGGTATTTTTACATGCAGCAGTTAAACTTTTTTGGCTTCATTTGCCACTGAGCAACTCTCATAGAAATGAATGGGGCCCCACCTCCCAGTTTTTATTATACATCCATGATCTTACCTGGTCATTTTCCGATTTGCAGTCATTGGTCCTGGGGTGTCCTGGGGCGGGGGAGGGAGTGAGGTTTTTTGCCCTTTGTTTTTTGGTTGTCAATTGCTGTGGCTTGTTTTATATTGGTTAATATTATACATTGTCTTTTTCAAAAATGTTGAACACAACAAAAAAAAAAACAATGTTGACTCACAGTTGGAAACAAGAAACTATTAGAGGTCTCCTTTGTTAAAGTCCAACGTTTTGTTGACCTATCTGCAGACTTTGGCACTATAATAACACTTTATAATAATAACTTGCCACCATAATAACAACTTCGGCCACTAGAACGCAGGACTCCCGTTAACTCCTTGCAATGAAAATAAATCTAACTTTATTTTTTCAATTAACATGAATAAAAAACAAAAGTCACCTGAGAGTTTTTCAGAGGACGTAGGGTAAATGAAACACATGGTGTGTAATAACATTCAAACATCTAACCTACTTATAGCCTAACCTTATTTCAGTCATGAAAACACCCTCCTACCCCACTCCTGTCAGCCAGTCTGCAAAAACATTGTCAATATAAAAATAGTCTGGATCAACGGAAGTACATTTCTGATAGTTGCATGGCTGTCCCTCACTTTCCGCTTTCCATGTTTTGCCGTTCTCAAAATCCCTTCGCTCCGGCAAACAACAAACTTTGAGCTAGCAAACCACACGCTGAAAATGACAAGTTTCAAAGAAAATTTGGATGGTGCAACAAGGCAGGCCTGCTTGGTTTGGCTCTTTTTTTTTCTCCTATCCTGGAATGTATGTGTGGTGTAGCCAGAACTTAGTCCACAACGCTGTGGAGATAGGTCTGGCAATGCGAAACTTATATAAAAATGATCCAAGTTGCAATAAAGGTTGAGGACCCCAGTTTTAAATGACCAATACAGCACTACTGTCACTTTGTGATTGGGAAAGAATATCACATTTTTAATATGATGCTAAATACTAAAGTTGGTTATGTAATCCTATAATTTAGTATCAAATAACATGTAAGTGGTTTTGAACCCATTTGACACCACAAGCATTTCAGTAAATCTGATTCTCTTCAACTGGAGCATGACACTTTGTTTTTGGAATTTCCGTAAATTAGCTAAACAACTTCAAACATTCCCACAAAAGCAAAACTTCAGTTGGTCACGTGCACCAGGAAGTAATGCAGAAAAGGAATGAGAAGGATACTCTTACAGGACGATACATCAACAAGATGTTTCGGGGGGGAAAAAAGACCCTCAGGGTGTTCACTCATCACTACATGAGCCAATCAGACAGTTTTTCTCAGGCAAACAGACAATGCATTTGATTTCAGATTTGTATTTTTGTGAAGATTAATGAGCTCCAAAGACAAGCCCTGAGGTTTTATTTGAAATTAAACAGAAAAAAATGACGCTAGTACGTATAACCCCCCAACCATCAGTAGTATTCTGTGGGTCAGGTTCAGTCATGGCAGATACAGAGCAACAGAGAAAGACAAGGAAAGAGCGCGAGAGGCAGCGATGGGATCCCTTCTCTTCCTTTGAGAGGAGTGACATTTGGAACAAAGAGGCCAGTTATGTGGGCAATTCTGGGACCGGCAGACTGACAGAGGCCAAATACTCCCGGCCCGCCAAATCAACCGCCCACGTAGGGTGGGGTCACTCTGGGATGACTCATTCTCTCTCTCTCAAAGACACACACACACACACACACACACACACACACACACACACACACACACACACACACACACACACACACACAGGGTAACAGGAACACACACACAAAGTATATACTGTTCATACTCAAAACTTCCTTAAAAACATCCGTTCTGTCAGCCAAAGATGTTCAACTGTGCAAATCTGCAAGGAAATGTTTAATAGAAACGTCAAAGGAAATACATTTCTTGCTCTTACACATTTCTCCCCGCACTCGGTTTTGTCTGCAGCATTGGGGAAAGTGTTCCTGGTAGGATTGCCTGTCTGGTTGTCTTTCTCTTGTCACTGATACTGTGTGCGTAGGTAGTCTTTGTTTTCACCTGCCATCTAGGCAACCTGCCAGAGAAAATAATTCTTTTTTATATTTTGTTTCTAAAGCCCTCCTTTGTGAGCTTGCACCTTATATGGCTCCTTGGAAGGGCTTTGTCAATATTTCAGCATCAATTTAGCTACAGTAAATTATGCCAACCAGACTAATAAACACTATTTACTGTAGTTTGTGAGGCTTTGGTATCACTGATGGCCAGGTGAAGTACCAGCGGCAGCTTTTGCATCTTTTCCTGGAACATTTCTTTGTTGTGTCACAAGCTCTGTTAAGAGGGGAAATGATGAGATTTGGCATATATGTTACCGACGCTCTCGCTGGGCTGTTAATGTTAATTTGATAAGTTCTATAGAACTGGATGTTCCCTAGCAACATAATATTTGGCCATAAATAGAAACTAATGGACAAACATCACCCAGCTTGGCTACCTTCCAAACACCACCTCTGGTTTCAATGTCAATTTTTATGAATGATTACTTCTCAAATGCTGCATGTATGAACTATGCAATAATTGTGATATTAACATAAGCCAGAAGAAACTCACTGGAAAAGGAAATATTAAACAGCTGAGGAAAGGAGTTCAAGTTAAAGTTTGTTTTCACACCTTAGCTACAAAGTTGTCAGTGTTGAGTCTCCCTTGTTTGGTAAAGTATATAGGGATATTCAATGCTGAACTTCACTGAGACTTTAAGTTTAGTTTTTGCAACATTATACTAGTAGGAGGACGTCAAATTACACACAACTACAAAGAGTCAAGTATAAGATACTTATAACCGCCGCCAAGGAGGTTTTGTTTTCAGCACGGTTTGTCTGTTTGTTGGTTTGTTTGTTGTGTCGTTGTTTGTCTGTCAGCAGGATTAAGGGAAAACTACTGGCCAGATTTTCATGTAACTTGGTGGAAGGTGGACCAAGAAAGAACCCATTACATTTTGGAGCGGATCCAAAAAACTACAAAAAAATATTTTTCACTTTTCCAACATTGCAAGAAAGGGCATGTGTGCTTCATTCTTGGTGTCCGAATAATTGGAATAATTACTTCCCAACTGGGAGAATTCACACTGCATTAACATTGTGAGATATTAATAGGGCATGCCTTGGCAGAGGTCTGCACTCTCTGAGTGCCTTACTAAATTCCATTGTAATCATTGATTTAAAGCTATTAAATATGCAGGAGTCAAGGTTCCTGGGTGACATGGTAACAAACCAACACAATTTATGTATACAGTATATACAAAATCAAAATCAAAGAAAATTACTCCAAGTCAAGTTATTAAACCTACCTAAAAATGTGCTGGCTACTTATTATTTTAAGGTGTCTAAGGTAACTTATTCCTTTGCCCCACATTGATTTCCGAGAACTATCAAAACACATCAATGTGCCACAGTGTGACATGTGTCTTTATTACGATGAACATGGACACTGTGACTGTACTTTATTTTGAGGCAACACCACATACACCATGCTGGTGCTGTATATTCACTAGAGCACCAAATGTGCGTTAATCCGTCACTAAAAATAGTCCTTAATAAAATTGTAAAAGAACTGCACTTATACAGCGCATTTCTACATACAATTATATATTCAAGACTTTTAAAGATGTACTTCCTCAGTAGGAAGAAATAGACTTCCCACAGACGGAAGGGAAAACAGAAAGTATCAAGAGACTGACTAACACATTGTTGGTTTTGGCCTTTAATGGGATTTGTTGAAGATAATGAAAATATAAAACATTGCCAACTCCATCCTTTAAGGGGGAAACATTTAGTCTTTTTAGACAGCAGGAATTGTTTTAAAGACATGTTTTCCAGGAAACGTATAGTTCCATGTGAGTTTTGATGACTTTAATCCAAAGCTGTGTCGAACTAAAATCTATTTAACAAGGTAGAACGTGGCACAAACACGAATAGGAGTTTGATTCCCACCAAGCCCTACTTTGCACTCAACGCATTGTAAACCCCTTCGGATGAAAGCAGCCACCAAAGGACCTTATGTTATGTTATAATAAAGTGAGATCAAATAAACGGCAGGGGCAGAAGAATTGCTCTGGGATCGCACGTGTTTGGTTAAGGCCAAACAGATGTAGGCATACTGTATGATTACTGCATTATAGCATGGATTGTATACCCACTCAGACAGGAAAGAGATGACAGCTGTTAGCCATCAGTGTGGAGGCGCAGGCAGCCCCAAAACTATAGGCCACTCCCGTGCCTACAAACACACATCAACATATGCACATGTTCGCAAATGTATACGTCGTGCAGCCGAATGTGCAGACACAGAGGAGCGTGTGGAGGCACGAACACACACAAACTAATCCCTTTTATCTCGGTAATCCGATGTTTAACGTCAGGGCCCACTGTACGCCTACCGCCATTTTATAAAGTACAGAGCGTCTGCCAAATAACATAAACATCCTGAAATGACCGCTGATCTGCGTCATAATTTTCTTTTCATAACAGAGCTTACTGCCTGGTTATTTGTGGGCCCTGGGTGACCCAGAAACCAGAAGTTTCCTCACTCCTCCTCTCTTGTTATTTAAGGAAAACTTCAGTGTTTCCATTTCTGCTCTGTCTCTCTCTCTCTCTCTCTCTCTCTCTCTCTCTCTCTCTCTCTCTCTCTCTCTCTTACTGGGTGTGGTTTTCAAGAGGCAAACTTGTGTGAATGATGTGGACTCTCTTTAGTCATAGCTTCAACTCAGTCCACACCCTTCCACTTAAAGAGGGTTAGAGAGAGTTTGGAGGAGGTGGAGCAAAGCAACGCTCGGAGCACAGTTTGAGCTTGGACTTCAGCTTGGAGGCTTTTGCAGGCAGCGTGTCCATACCCTGTGACCTGTCTTTGAGCTGTACTCTGTGAATTTGGGATCTCTTCAGTTTGAGCGTGTAGAGGCATCAGGTTTTTCTTTAAGTGTCTCTACTCAAAGTTGGTGTGAGTTTGAGAGCAATTTCTGCTTCAGTAAAGTTTCAGAGGTGAGTGAAGTTTGCATGTGGTGGCTGTTGTGAACTTGAAAATGAAGGAGTTGAGGGAGAATCATGTGTTTTGGAGAGTTGTGCTAGTTTAACCCTTGTGTTGTCTTCCCTTCAACCTTGAAAAAACACTTTTTTTCCAACGTTTTTGACACCTTTTTTTCACAGTTTGTTTTTGTTTTTTCCAACATTTAAATTTTTTTAATTTTTCTTCTACACATTTTCAGCGCTTATTTCTACGTCCCATATTTTCTGATATAAAACAAAAATTTAAAACGGGTCAATGTGACCCGAAGTCTACACAAGGGTTAAAACTGTTAATATGTGTTTTTATAGTGGTGTAGTTTTAGGAAGTTTAAACAGTGTAATTGCAATACTGTCACTTCATATTTTCATATGAATTAGAGAGAAATTCATATATATATCTTATCCCCAGACTTGTGAAAATGAAAATTTTCAGGGGTGATTTATTGTTTTCAGCTGGCCAACCTTGATATATCTGCATATTAATTCATTTATTTTTTTATTTTGTTTGTTGGTTGCTTACTTCACCAGTAAACACGTGCGTGTGACTATCTGTGAGGGATCAGGACCTGATTTTGCACTACATTATAGAAATTAAAGCTTTAACAAACAACAAAATCAGTGGTCACACATTTTGAAAACTGTAAATATGAATGGGTTTCTCATTTCATACTGCTTGGTTGTTCTGTAGTTTCTGTACTGATATAAACTGGGAACTAGCAATGAATACAAGAAAAGTGAATTAGCGAGGCCCATTTTAATGTTGTCTGTGACTAGATGAGTAAATATTAATCAGATCCATGGTGTACATGGCGGGCTTTGGATTGTTCTTCTCTCTTATTTTTAAGGCTGCTAAATGTCTTTTGTTGTAATATTGATATAAACAGCTCTTACATTCAAACTCATAATATATTTTTGTCCCTGTTACTGTACTTTTTTTATACCAAAACAGAGTTTCAATTGGAGTGTAATTGGCTTCTCCATT
The DNA here is from genome assembly GCA_023566125.1 of Zingel zingel. Lineage (NCBI taxonomy): Eukaryota > Metazoa > Chordata > Actinopteri > Perciformes > Percidae > Zingel > Zingel zingel. The sequence continues at coordinate 17,745,680 of CM042324.1, forward strand.
CATACATTTTTTGGCCATCCTCAGCTTTCCTCGTCTATAAACGACATAATTTTTTAGCAGAATCTGCTGCGTTTCATGTTCAGTGTTCGGGCTGATCATGTTTAAGTGTAACTTTAACTGGAGTGACATGATTTTTCAAAGGTAAATTGGGTACTGACAAACAGAATAGGAACCATGTGGCTTCTCCTCTCACTTTCTCTCTTTTTCTTTCTCACTCTGTTTTCCTTTGTCTCTCCATACGTTAAAAGTTGGCACAGACGGAGGAAGTAGCCAGTCTTTTCCACCTGATATCACTTAGCCATTACACTCATGTACATACACACACACACACACACACACACAATGGACTAACCCAATTCGCTGCTGTCCAGTTGGCTTTACTAGTCTATCTGGGCTCCCCGAGCGAGCAGTAAAAATCAAACTGATACTGTCCAGAAAACCAGAGCAAAACACACCAAACTCTGAGTAAAAAAACACACCTGCCTCAGTCTATTTGTCACAGTGTGTGTTGAGACAGTCCAGAGTTGGTTTAACTTGTCTAAAAACACTTTACAAAGAACTAGTAGGAGCAGAAGCATGCAACCTTGACAATTACTGTTGACATGAAACTATGTTGTAATGTGACCTTCGTGTTGATATGTCATATCTCACATAAATGTTGATTTTTAAAAGCATGGAAAATCCTTATTTTATTTTTTTTCAATATTTATGCCAGCTGTGATACAATGGGGGGTGGGGGGGGTTTGCTCCCATCATGTTACGGACAGTGTAGTGAATCTCAACTGAACGTTGACGGAACTAACATTTCTGATTCCCTGTTACTACGGTTTATCCTCTGTAATAATACACTTTTTTACAATCTTATTTTATGTTTTTATTTGCATTTTTCTCTATGACACAAAAAATCGAAGAAAAAAAAATGTCTGGCAATTTCTCTGCAGCATGTTCTGTACGACTGCTTTACATCAGCTTTGGCTCTAATAAAATCCAACACATCAGTGGCAGTGTTCTGAGACAGTGTCCAGGCCTTGCTGATTGAATTTTATTGAGGCTGATATTTAATGCGCAGAGTGAAACCCGGGAATAAACGCTCCCAAATCAAATATGTCATGAGGCTCTTTTACGGATTATAGGCGTTTATAAACACCAGCTCAAAAAAAAATTAGGAAATAGTGTGATGTTCAGATGAAAAGATTTTCACAACTAGAATCCAACAAGAATTCATGCGAATGGAAATAAGTTAGAAATCCAGATCATTTAGCATTTAATTTAAATAAGTGCAACTCACAATATATTCTCAGTAATATAATTCTTTTAATCTGTCACATCCTGTTAAATATAATCTTTATAATTTGTAATTTGTCACCAGATAAAACTAAATAAAGTTGTCCCAATTTTTTAATTTGATATAGTAAAAAGTAAAAACTGCATCATGAATTTAGGGAAAATAAAAGCAGTACATTTACATCAGCAAGGTGCTTTGTGGACAAGTCAGGGAAGGAAGAAATGGAGAGCGAGAAGGAAGACTGGAAGAAGAGACAGAGAGGCGAGCTAAGAGAAAGAAAGCTGAAAGTCAAAGTTCCAAGGTGGAAAGCAAGGCAAAGCAAGGGGGGGGGGGGAGGAGAACAAAGATGAAAGGCTTATTTTAGGCGGCACGGGAGTGTTGGACGAGTGTGAGAGGATTTGTTCTCCTCAGTCTTGTTTACAGGAAGTTCTTTTAAAGTTCCACAGATGGCTGCATTCACAGAAAGGCTTTTTATTGCATTTTTCCGAACCACATAAACTCCCTATACCTTCATTTATGTGTGGGAAAGTATGATTGCTGCTGCTGCTTGGCTCAAGGTTGGTTTCATCTTGAGTTTTCATCAAAATGAATTGCACAGAATGGCGACAGTCATCACCTGTGTGTGTGTGTGTGTGTGTGTGTGTGTGTGTGTGTGTGTGTGTGTGTGTGTGTTTGTGTGTGTGTGTGTGTGTGTGTGTGTGTGTGTGTGTGTGTGTGTGTGTGTGTGTGTGTGTGCTGTTCACACACTTTACTCAATGAGTTAATGGGTTTCTTAAGGTCAGTGCTTTTAAGAAGAAACAAGAGAAAAAGGAATAATGTCATCGTCCGATCGACTAACACACTGTCACACTTACAGCAAAATACACAACCACTACAGACATCAAACAACACAATGTTAGAGCTGTAGTTCATGAAAATAATTCTGCATACATATATGATGTTGGCCTAATTGTGTAGCCTATATATAACATGTCCAAATATCAAGCATGTGACATAATTTGTTGCTGTTTTGCCTCCAGATTGTTTGGTCTGTAAGAGATTTAGTGGGCAAGGAGTTTCTGCAGAAGTGTCTTGGCTGCAGTGGCCTAACCTCAACCGAATTATTTTTGTTGGTTTATTTCACAGGCAAATGTAAACCATCCGATGGTTTGTAATGAGGCTTATTTTCAGGCCTTTTTATTTAGTTTTACACATATGTTGATAATTGAGCCTGTATCTTTAGGTTATGTTTGGACATTTGGTGGTTGAAAATCTTCAAACAACTGCCAGAGGACAGCATGCATTTAATTATGAAATCATTATGTTCCATTTGGAGCAGTTTGTTCTTCTGAAATACTCAGTAATCGCCACAAAGTTATTGTTTTGTCAAAGTCTGTTAGATGCACGGTTCATATTGGGTAAACATGTAATACTGTAAAATGACATTTAAATTACTACATAGGATAATTGTTTCAAACTTGTGGAAAAAGAGGACATACAGCATTATTCATTACTCATTGTGATGACTTATACCAACTATGCAGTTGCCAGGGGTTACATGGATAGATTGTAACGTAGCTCAGCTAATTTAATTAAATAGATGTAATAATAAAAACTAGGATTGAAAAGAATAGAACAAAAATCCCCATATTGAATCAGCTATAACCCTTGATCACCATGAGTTGCAATCAAGAGTGCATTAAAATAGTTAAAAGTAATGTACAAACCATTAAAATAGATAGCTATAAGTAATGGATTAAGATAGCCTACCGGTTACAAACAGGCACGGTAGTGAACGACACGCTAACGTGCTGATGGATTCAGAGTTCTTCTTTTTTTAGCTGAGCTGGACCAGAGAATATATGCTGTTTTGCCCTCATTGTTCTCCATGGAGTTAGCTGGAAGTGATGTAATATAGCATTTGATGTGCACCAGACTCCGTTTAGAAAATAGCATTCTAAATGCTACATTGCTTGTGAAGAAATACCAGGAGTAACGGGCGAACCAGCTTTAAAAGTGATGCAGGTGGCTCTAATTGATGCCGTTGTGAGGAGTGGTTCATGTGGATTTCGAAAGGCAACTGATAAATATTTAAAGAAACTTTAAAGTGTTAAATTGAGAGCAGAATTTGGTGTGGTGGTAATCCGACACATCACCGACAGTGTGATGACATCCTATGGCTGGGCGACATGGAGAATATCAGATATCATGATATTATTGACCAAATACCTCAATGTCGATATTGCGACGATATTCTAGAGTTGACAATTGGTGTTTTAACAAAATATTTCCACAATTACATTTTAGATAAATAATCATCATTCATGTGGATATGATATATTTATAGTTTTCGTTATATTTGTATATTGAAAACCAGTTGAAACAGCTGAAAACAATGGATAAACAGTTATAATAGTTAGCTAAAAATTATGGATAAATGGTTGAAAAAGCTGTAATGGTTGAAATGGTTTGAGTTCATCTGGCAGGGCTGTGGGGGTACATCAGACAAAAAGGTTGGGAATCACTGGCCTACAGGATGTAGACGTCATGGTTGGTGTCTTCGGCTGATATGCACACTTTCTTCTTCATTTTTTCATTTACATTTTACTAACAATTCAGCAATGCATGCTGACTTATCAGTGGTTTTGGAAATGCTATGGAAAAGTAGCTCCAGGTTATCTGAAGTTAAATCTCTCCGTTTCGGAAGCTCCTCAGTCTGTTCAGTGCTGTTAAAGTTCTCACTGTCTGCTAATACGTCATGTCTCCTCACTCTGACTTCCCTTTCTCTCTCTTCCTGTGTCTGCCTCTCTCTCTGCCTACTCTCCCCCCTCTTCCTGCCTATCAGTCTGTCCCTTCTTTACGCATCAGCCACAAAGCCATCTCTAGTTCAGGGAACCTTCCCATAGGTCCACGAAAATGCAGTGTGTGCTTTGTCCAAACAGACATGGACACTGTGGTGCCACCACATGAGTCACCAGCTCTGGAGTGAAGATTATGATGTTGACAAGAGATCGATTTACAAAGTCCTAATCCTTTGAACATTATGAGCAAAGTGGCAAAACTGATCCAAGCATCCAGCTGTTTTGTCATTGTAGTTTTTTTTATCCCAGGTTACTGAACGCCGCAGGTCAAACTAGGATAAACCAACTATGTGTAAGACCCAGACAGACCCTGACCAATCATGTGTGCCCTTGGCCTGGTCCCAAAAAAAAGCGTCTAGCCAAAATACAGAGCAGCTGAGGCTGTTAAAATCACGGGGTAATCACAAGAGAAGGGCCCTGGCCGTTGGCTCTCCAGAGAGTGAAAATGTAAGCTGAGGAGGAGCGGAGATTGTCTGGGCTCCCATACATGAGGCCAATATGTGTGTTGAGTGTCGGGTTAATGCATTCCCAGGTTGAGGTGGCAACTGCTGATGTTTGGGTGCCTCAAAAATCAAGCCCATCGCAGCACTCTGTGTTTAAAAAAAATCCTTTTTACCTGATGAAACTTTTCTGCTGAGATAGCCAAGCAGACATGCTTGTTGCAATCACCATGTTTTTAAGTGAAAAAAAAAAATCCATTTGGGAGCAGAGTGGATTTCCTTTCTCCATAGCTTGTCTCAGAAGTACTGTACAAATTTGAAACTTTTCTTTTCATGCCACTTTCCACTTCTACTCCACTACATTTTTAGAGAGAAATATTGTACTTTTTGTTCCACTACATTAATCTGACTGCTTTAGTTACTAGTTACAAATGAAACTTTTTGCACACAAAACACAAGTAGTTTATAAAATACTATGTTTTATTATAAATTCAACTACCCAACAATATAACAAGTACAGCTGAAATGATCAGTCAATTAAACACTGAGTTGATTGACAGAACTGTTGTGATCGTTTCCAGTTTCTAAAATGTGAGGATTTTTCTGCATTGAGTACTTTTAATACTTTAAGTACATTTTCCTGATGATACTTACATGCTTTTACTTAAGTAACATTTTCAATGTAGGACTTTTACTTGTAACAGAGTATTTTTACAGTGTGGTATTAGTACTTTTACTTAAGTAAAGGATCTGAATACTTCTTCCACCACTGCTTGTAACTGTCATGAGATGCCTCCGTTCAAGCTCTAACCCTACAGTCACATTAGCTACAAGAGACAGCGACAAAGCGACAGGCTGCCATTCATTTTCAATGGGAGTGGCCGTTTGCCAGCAACAAGCGACGAGTTTGCCGCTGCCACGAGCAAGGCGGGGCCGAAATAGATAAGAAGTCTATTTTATGCAAATGCTGAGCGATGCGACAAAGCGACTGCCAATCGGAGTGAGGCAGCGTGAGGGAAGCGTGATGTATGTACGTTGGTTGCTCGAGACGAAGAAAATCATTCAAGATGGCGAAGACGCTTCAGGACATCGTATTTCTGTATATATCTGATATGTTTGGCATTTATTTCATATATTTTGTTACTTCTATCGAGAAATAAATGCTTTTAAATCCCAAAAACATCATTCTTGTGACTTAACAATACCTCTGAAGTGACTTTTAAGACGTGCTTGAAGGTAGCACCGGAGAATTTCTGTTTACTGTTGCCAGGCAACCAATGGGGTAAGCTTCTCCTCAGACCGCGAAAACCCTATGGCGCCATTTTTATGCTACAAAGCCATCACCTCCCGTTAGCATTCCATTGACTGCCATTCATTTTGGCGCCACTTTGACATCGAATAACTTTTCATAACCACGCGACTTACTGTCGCATAGTAGAGGAATTACCGTATAGTACAGGAGAAGCGTGCAGGCAGTTTCGTCTCACATTAGCTGTTTAAGTGTAATTACTAATGTTAACTAGCATTTTAGTTAGCAATAATTAGCCTGTGCCTATTTTATCTCCTTACATATACCTACGCTCTCCATCTCTGCTAGATTGGGAATGATTGAGATTTCTCTTGGCACAGCTACCAGAAGACTTCCAACTTTCAGACACGTTGCTCACGTCACATTTACGTCGTCTCTCTCAGTTGGAGGCTGCGCAGTAACGCTAGCCATCACTGGAAAAGTGCTTCTAATGGCCTTCACTGGTGTCCAGAGCAACGGGATCTGTTGGTCCATTATATGTCAATGGCGCCCACAAGCGAGTGTGTGTCACTCTCTTTTGTAGCTAATGTGACTGTAGGGTTAAGGCTGATAGGCGATTCATTGACTAAGCAGAGCACTCGTTACAATTTCATAAAAAATATGTCATGAGGTGAAGGTTAAACATATGTAAGACCCTAATTTAGGCTTGTTATTCTCCATCTTCTATATTTTGTTTTGTGCTGGGATGGACAGTATTTGCCCCTTCAGTCTTACTTGTAACGTGAAGAAGAAAGGATGTAAATGAGAGAGAACAGAAAAGAGAAAAAGAGAGTCATGTACGTTTTTGAGTAGCCCGGCAGCCTGGAGCTCGGCCAGGCCAATTGTTGCTCATTTAGCTGTCAAACAGCCTTAGCCGGAGGCAGCCACAGACGAGGACTGAACAAGCTTCATGGCTGAAACATAAGACTTTATTTTAATGTCGTCCTATGAGTGTGTTTTTTGGAGACATGTAATCGACTCGGATTATTATTTTTTTCTTTTATTCTAGCTTTAAATTGTCTCACTTTAGGTGCATCTGTTTTTCGGTTTGTTGGTGTCCCCAAAAAATCCTGCAGATGGACATACAGGCTCAACAAGCCCCTGTGTGCAGGTCTGTCACTCTTGCCAGCACTAATGCAGTACCACTGTACTGCATAAGTGCACATCACTATCTAAAAATACTCTATGTTGGTGGTTAAATGGAGAGTGAGAGGGAGATGAAAAAGTAGATGCAGACAGGCAGACAGCACCGAGCTATTGAGTTACCGTGACTTGCTGTCAAAGTTGAGCCTCGAAACAGACTAGCTTGGGGCTATTATTGTCAGCCAGCTGTGAATCCATAAAAACATGACAACTACTGCAGACATTGATCGCAGAATGCTTCTCACTTGTTTCCACTAAAGTAAGCAATTAAACCTGCGTTAACAGATTTTGGGTGGCAGCTGAAACAAGCTGTAAACACGATGTTGACATATTATCTTACCTTTTAAATTGATATGGTGAACTTGTTCGAAAACAGTTGCAATTTCCAATATTCTCTCTCCTTTCAACTGTTTTGGTCTCTACCAACTCCTGAGGGAAATATCTGCCTCTGCTAAATGCTCCACTATGTTCACCAGCTAGTCACTTAATTATGCTATGAGAGCAGTGAGAGTAAACCAAAACATTAAAGTTGCTGGGCCTTAAAAACCAAAACAATGAGCTAAAAGATGCTAAAATCCTCCGTTAGGTAATCTATCTATAAATTACAGGAACGTCTGTCTGTGTGTCTGTTATTTGCATATCTCTCGAACCGTTAGTCCAATGGATTTCAAACTTGACAGGTGTCTTGCTACACGCACATGTAAGTGCAGTGACGTTGTTTGGATTAGAAATGCAAAAGATATCGTTAAATATATATCAGTAAAAGAAGCACACGTTGGCTTTTGCCGCTCTAGCCGCTGGCCACTCCCCCTCTCAAACTGCACACTGAGTGAGCACAGCGCAGGACCAGAGACAGAGAGGGTCGAAGAAAGCAGCGGAGCTTTGGCAGCTAAAATGTGAAATACACCTCTGACCCACAAAAATGTGCAAAGTAGCACTACATAGGACTGTCTTTGACTTTGAATAAACAAACGACAATTCATGCAAAGCACAACCATCCAACCATCTTCGTCCGCTTATCGGGTTGCGGGGGTAGCAGCTCCAGCAGGGGACCCCAAACGTCCCTTTCCCGAGCCACATTAACCAGCTCCGACTGGGGGATCCAAAGGTGTTCCCAGGCCAGGATGTGCCTGGAACACCTTGGCACCCAGGGGGCATCCTTACCATATGCCCGAACCACCTCTCTGAGGAGCTCTACTCCGAGCTCCTGATGGATGACTGCGCTTCTCACCCTATCTCTAAGGGAGATGCCAGCCACCCTCCTGAGGAAACCCATTTCAGCCGCTTGTACCCTGGATCTTGTTCTTTCGGTCATGACCCAGCCTTCATGACCATAGTTGAGGGTAGGAACGAAAACTAGCCGGTAGATTGAGAGCTTTGCCTTCTGGCTCAGCTCTCTTTTCGGCAAAGCACAACCAGTTACAGATAACAAGTGGTAGACAGAGCGTGATGCCACTTATAGGCAGGCTACCAGACACTGTTTTTGAGTCACATCGTTGCAAATATCACATGATGATGCATCATTCCACAAAATGGTTTCTCTTCTGTATCATCAAGTTATAATACTAATAACATTACCGTCGGCAAAATAACGCCACGAATCAAATCCATGAATGTATATAGTGGAAACACTGAAGACTAAAGAAATATGAGGCTTAACTCCCTGACAACCAAACCTGTAACCAACACAGTCCTGCAACGCTCCAAAACAGACGTATGTATGAGCTTGATTGATCACTCACACACAATCAAACCAGCCTACGTGCCTACACTCAATGATAGCATATAGATTTCAAATACTGTTTGTCCAGGTGCGTCAATGAAAGAAAGACAACTCTTCCAATTCCGCTCACAAGCATGCGCAATGTGTGTGCGTGTGACAGAGTTAGAGAGACTGAGTTTATGTATTTCCCATAATTATATAGTGATGAGGGAGTAAATGTGCTTTGCCACGCTGTGTGCTACTATCTTTCTCACTCTGTCCTCACCTGCAACCTTCTTTCACCCCAATATGCCTTTTTTCTTAGTCATTTTCTGTATTTCTATTTGTCATTCAACTCACAGTCCACTTTTCCTCCTTCACCTCCTCCTCTCCGCCTTCCCAAACATACTGAATGGTTGGTTTAGCTGGAGGGATTCCTGGCAGAGTGATTTGGTTGTGATGTAATGTAAATCACATTGCCAGGGATTTCCAACCAGCTATAGCTGAAACCCACACCAGTGTCCAACACCTGACGGCGGCTCGGCAACACCCACTTGTGCAGAAGTCTGACTCCTCTTCTAAATGTTTTCTGACACATCCCTTGTGACATAAATTCAGGCTTATAATCTTGCTTGTTGAGCGCTCTGCATTAAATAAAGCTACCGCAAGCAGCTGGTTAGCTAAAGACTAAGACTGGATAAAGACTGGAAACAGGGGGGAAAACAGCTAGCCCAGTAGCCTAGAAATCTAGACACACCCTAGCGGCAGCAAATGTAATTTGCAGCCAGGGTCAGTCTAGTAACTCTCTGTTGGCTTGCGAGCTGTAAAAACCAAACTCTGGCCGGGGCCAATCACATTGTGTATAGAGTCGGTGGGCGGGCTTATGGCTGCTGCTGCTGGCAAACAGCGGTCTTTCGAATCGGTTTTGGCCGTGACTCTGAAAGACTTGGAGTTAAGCTTTTCTTTGAGAAAAGATCAAAGAACGGCACTGAAGTCATTCTTAAAAAAGGAAGATGTGTTCAGAGTTTTGCCGACTGGATACAGCAAAAGTTTAATCTATCAACTAGCTCTGCTACCTTCTTCGTTCCTCTGCCTGGTTGTAACGCTATCCTATTGTGTGCAGAGAGAATTTGAAAAACAACCGTTTATCCCGCCCCTCGGATTAAGCCCTGTCAATGGTGAGTTCCCAGACCCAACATCTTGATGTGGGTCTGGCTTGTCAGGCTACTAGCCCAGCTCTGTCCAAACGTAAAACAATTCACCAACTAGCATCTCTAAATCTGAAATGAACACGTTATATCTTGTTTGTTTAATAGTATCAAATAAAGAAGCGTAAAAAACAAATGTTTTGGTCTTATGTGCCAGACTATTTCTTGGCCAGTCACAGTAACTTACTGAAGTCTTCCCTGGTTGTTTAACAAGCTATAAGGTGTTAATTATTGAGCTTTAGAGGTTCTGGTAGATGGACTTTCTTACATTTGGACAGAGCCAGGCTAGCTGTTTCCCCATTTCCAGTTTTGCTAAGCTAAGCTAAGCCAACTGGTTTCTCATGATAGCTTCATGCTTGCCATGCACAAATAAGAGCGATATCAACCTTTTCTTCTGACTC
>CM042324.1:17758486-17770986 GCA_023566125.1 Zingel zingel
TTGTGGTGAAAGTGAGGTGGTGCAGGTGCCTGGGCTCAACCTCCTGTGCCTACTGAGCTGATAACAGTTTGATGTTAAACAAACACTGGCTCAGTTCAGCAGGAACCGGAGTTAGGCCCTCTAAAAACAGCAATGGATGGGATTACAATTCAAGATGATAATATCATTTCTATGTGTCTATGTTTGCCATAATACTGCACATCCATGAGATTTGCATCTGTAGCAATATACTGTAGATGGCTTATAAGTAGGGTTGGGCATCGTTTGGATTTTTTTTATTCCGATACCGGTACTTTTAATATGATTCAGATTTCTAAACCGATTCTTGAAAAACTGAAAAATGACATCAAAGATGTAATATGTTTACTAGCGATCACGTGCAGTGAATGGTTAATATGCTTTTACATCCGTTTTGGTGAGCCCAGAGGGAAAATATGGCATTTTAAAAGTAGCCTACATTTACGGTAGCTAGCTAACGGTAGACTACAGAGAAAGTGTGATATTTTTACGTCCGTCTCAGAGTGACAGAGGGAAAATATTTCAGTCAACACATTAAGTGGAACCGAAATGAGGAACTGAAATTTGCGTTCTACTCCGGTCCGATTCCTACCGGTTACGTAGGAACCAGTTCCATAGTGGAACCGGGTTTCGGTACCCACCCCTACTTATAAGTGTTTTTTCCTACTGAGCGTTTCATTATTTTTTTACAGTTGTGAAAAGGCCTTTAGACTTTTTCCACAAAGCCCCATCAAGGCCAATTCTCCAGAGCTGAAGAAGCACAGAACTCACATAAACATAGCCACACATCCTCTCTGAATTTAAACCTTTCTCAGTAAAGCTTGTGATGGAGGAAATCTGCTTCTGTTGGTTTTGTGTTACTAAAAGATCACAGGAGCAGAGTTTTTCCAGTTGTACTCTCTGCGTCGGACTGCACAAAAGGTTCCAGGAAGACTCCTTTGGGTGTAATTGAAGTCATGTGGTGCATTTCAATAATAGTTTGACGAGCCTTCCTTCAGTTTCTTCCGGCACTTCTAGCAGCATACGTCAGACTTGCCCTTGAACACGCCTAATCATCGAGAATATTCAATTATGGTTAAAACTACACAGAAGAGTTACATTTATAGATGAATCCTATGTTTATAAACATCACTACGTCTCGGTTTATTCATAACCAGTGGTGGAAAGTAACCAGGTACATTTACTCAAATATGTACTCCAGTACAGTTTTGAGGTACTTCTATCTTACTTAACCCTTGTGTTGACTTCGGGTCACATTGGCCCGTTTAAATTTTTGTTTTATATCAGAAAATATTGGACGTAGAAATAAGCGCTGAAACTGTGTAGAAGAAAATTTTTAAAATGTAAAACGGTGGAAAAAGCAAAAACAAATTGTGAAAAAAGGCGTCACAAATGTCAGAAAAAAAGGTTTCAAGGTTGAAACGAAGACAACACATTAAGTGTTTTATGCTACTGTATACTTTCACTCTACTACAGTTCAAAAGGGAAATATTGAGAGTAGTTACAGTTTAATACTCCAGTGGCTCTCAATTGTTACATGTAGTATGGTACATAAATGTAATCATAGTGATATGTGATTACATAATAAACAAATCCATACAGTGAGTTATAAAGGATTTATTTACTTTTCTTTCTTTCTTTCTTTCTTTCTTTCTTTCTTTCTTTCTTTCTATTCTTAACTGTTAATGAATTTAAAACTTGTCATATCATTAGGATTACAACTATTATTTTATCAAGCTTTCATTAACAGTTTACACACCAGTTACTGATGATTTATAATGCCGTAAATATCTTTATATATCTGCTACATCATAGTGTGTGATAGTGTTTTATCAACATTAATTACCTGATAAGATACTGCTGACAAATGCTGAATAAGGGGGATTTAAATAAAGTGCTATGTTATGTAATTATGAGTAATGTTTGTATCAACCGTTACAATGCAAAGAAAGATGAGGCAGGTGATGTTGATTGTTCAAGATTATTTTCCTGCTATACACAGACAAATTAAATCATGATCAAGAAATTTGCCGCTGCTGTTACTTACTGCTTAGAAATTGTTGCTGATGATAGTGATTGCAAACAATTTAGTGTCAGACCATGTTATTGAGTTTGTTTTAACCTCATATCATTTTTTATACCAGTCTTCCTCTGAGCATGTACAAGTAAAATCTTTAAGATACTAACTTCAGTCTTAATTCAGCTTTGAAAAAACACCTGATTAAATATTCAGTGGTTGGTGGTGTATTTCACTTCAATTCAGAGCACATCTCATCTAGCTGAAAGGTGATTTTAGCTTTAGTAAGTACTGTAGAATCTTCTTTGCTGGATTTGTCTCTGCCATCTTCACATTTTTGTTGTCTGTGGCAAGCATTACTTGCTTCTCTAAATCCAAAAATTAAGCAGCACATCAAGGTTACTATGATTAACCCCAGAGCAACCTGGACACTAACTGAGTACTTTTTTTTTTTTTTTTTTCGATACCGGTGCTAAAGCGATACTTAAAAACGGTGCCAGTGCCTGATCCGATACTTTTAAACAAGTTTAAACAAAACAATATTCTGCGACATTAAAGAACAGCTTGTTTATTGCTTAACTTATTTCACCAGTAAACTGCTGTTAAACGACACACACGTGGCCGGGTTGTATCACTGGGTAGAGCAGGCGCACATATACTGAGAGGTTTATGCCTCGACGCAAACGTCCAGGGTTTGAGTCTAACCTGTGACGATTTCCTGCACGTCTTCCCCTCTCTCACCTAGCTGTCCAATCCATTAAAGGCAGAAAAAGCCTAAAAAAATAATCTAAAAAAAAAAAAAACGACACACACAACCACCAGATGGGAAAAGGGTATTTTACAATAACTTTGAATGCACCACGAGGCTTAGGCTACCAGTTTCAGTGAACGCACTCTGAACAAGCGTCTGTGTTGTTTTTCAGACAACGGCAGCTGCAGAATGTTACGTCCTGCTGTTTGAATCCTCTACAGTGAACTACAGTCACACTTCACACCGTTTACCGTTAGCTGTCAGCATTTTAACCGTTTTAACCGAACTTGCAAAAATTGCGGGAACTTGCAAAAACTGCGGCAATTTATGCGGCAAAAGTGGGCATATTTTAAAAAATGCGGCCCCCGCATAAATATGCGAACTTTGGCTGATTATGCATCGAATTATGCGATCGCATAATCACATTTTTTTGGAGGGACTGATTAGAGACAAGCACAGGCATTTCAGTGGCACTGATATGAGGCACCGAAATCTGCGTTGCTATTCGGTCCGGTAGATACCAGTCGTTTAGGCACCAGTGCCATATTAGCACCGGGTTTCGTACCCAACCATATAACTGAGCCCGGTTAATTATTTATAAATGCCTGGTCATTATGTATAGAGCTTCTTTGGACATCACAATATAGCACTTAGTACTAGAGACTGCACCTCCTTATTGATTTCATTCTCCAAATATACTGTATATATAATAATAGAACAAATAAATATGTGCATTGTGTTTTTAACTGGGGGAAGACGATGGAATTGGTGGGATGACACCATAAAAGTGGCATTAAAGAAACATGTTTAAAAGCTGGATTGTTGTGTTATTTTTCCGTTCTTGTTTTATCTCACTTGCAAAAGAAGAGGATATGGGAGATCTTTAGTACCTCATCCTTCATTCTGCAGCCAATCAGTCCCTCCAGGATTTCGCGATCGTGACAATTCACGCAAATATAACGAATCACCGTGAATTTGGTGCGACTTGCAATTTTTACCAATCACCGCAATTTTTACATAAATTTGACCAATAACCGGAGTTTCCCGCGACTTCAACCAATCCCAGCAGTCCCACGTGCCAGACTTTGTATCAGTATGTGACTCTGAGAGCCACTGACCAAGCGGGAGTGAGAACGGGTTGACGTAACACACGTACGTCGCCAAATTCATTTCCTTGTTTCTGTTATGAAGACGAGACGTGTGTGACTCGAACATCTCACATTTACCAACAAGACGTACAGCAAAAGACCGTGCAAAACATTTCAGACCATCCTGCCAACCTGTATTCATTTTATCATTAATGTACGCTGTGTAACTTTTTTCACTCTAAAGTCGCTGAAAGCTGCTGCTGTTTCAATCCTGTCGGCTCTCTGCTGCTCAGTTCCCTCCGTGACTGACACGCGCACACACACAAACACACACGGTGGATGCAGGAAAAACTGGAGATGAGACGTACAGGATGACCTGAATTGAGGACAGCTACGCTCGTTATTGTAAGTGCAATGATAAGTTAAAGTCCAATAAGTACTTTATGAAAACGTATGAATGTGTGTCCCAGGCCAGGTTAGGAAATTAACTAACAATGTAAAGATCAACAAGCCACTGGCACATACATATGTTCAATAAATATAATTTTTTGTCTTAAATCCACCAGCCATTTTCATATTATACCAACATTTGCAGCATCCTGAGCCTTTTTGGCAAGGTTACTAGGAAAACTCAGCCCATAGTAATTTTATTCTCCCTAAAACAAGTTTCCTTTTTATTTTTAAAGAACTATCCAAAAAAAAAAAAAAAAAACGCAACTTTCACAGTCTCTCGCAACTTCATTGCAACAAAAATACAAAAGACAGCGCAACTTTTATCGCAATTTTTTACAAAAGCTCCCGTGAAATTAGACATTTCGGGCCGCAACAATCTCAAAAAAAGGCTGCGAAATCCTGGAGGGACTGACCAATGAGTCATGTACCTGTTTTGTTTGGCATCTAGCCTATTGTATCAGAAAACAAATTCTCCACACAAAAATGTATAAACACCCACACAAACTCCACTCTTACATAACCTGTAATTCTTTTTTTAAAGATTATTTTTTGGGGCTTTTTTCTTTATTAGATAGTGACACTGGATAGACAGGAAACTGGGGAGAGAGAGAGAGAGAGAGAGAGAGAGAGAGAGAGAGAGAGAGAGGGGATGACATGCAGCAAAGGGCCGCAGGTCGGATTCAAACCCAGTCCGCTGCAAAGGACTCAGCCTACATGGGGCGCACGCTCTACTGGGTGAGCTAGAGGCCGCCCCCATAACCTGTAATTCTTCAGAGGTACATGCAGTTTACCCAGTCCAACAAGCTCAAACTGTAGATTCATACCAGCTACATACAAAAGGCTTTTTCTAGTGCGGACAGGAAAAACACAGCACTAATGTTAAACTGAAGAAGAAACTAGTTTGCATGACAACAGATCATCTTCCCTATGTGGGAGAAACCACAGCAGCAGCTGTGTGTGTGCATGCGTTGGGTGCAATCTGTGTTCACTACAAAAATAAATCATTTGAAAGCGTGTGTCAAGCTTGTTTGTGACAGCCTCAAAGCCAAACCCAGTATAAGGTCTCAAATTTCGATAATTAGAGTAGACTCACACACATTCCCACACGTGATACTTTTTATGGTTCATTTCAGAAACCATTTATCATATGAAAATTAACTGGGTCAAAACTGTAAAATATAAAACGTGCTATGACTGCTTTTAGACTTAACAAATATGGATTTGGACAAACCCGATGAGACAGACGCAGGCTATTTTTTTTAACATCTGAATGTCTAATTAAGCAATCTTCTTTTCCGGCAGCACCTGAACAATCCTGGAAATGAAACGTCGTTAATATAGACTTGGGCTTACAAAATATGAAGTGATATATAAATACAAGCAGCAATGGTAGCAGCAAGTGATTGAGAGCATTTAAATGGACATGAGTGACATCCAGTGTATGATCAAGTTTTTGTATGTTTTCATAAGTCTTGTGTATTTATGTAACATATCGCTAGACCAGAAACCCGGATAAACACTTATCCCAGTCTTATGCTGAGCCAATAAGACCTACACCTGCAACCACCCTGGGAAAAATGTCCTACAAAAGCATAGGCCAAAAGCTGAACATGAGAATTCATATTTCACCAGTATCTAGTAAACATCATACTGCATGTGCCAAAAGAAAAAAGAGCCCAGTCACTGCAAGAACATAATACATATTTAACATATTTGCACATAGGTTTTTGACAGCAGCATAAGAGCATGAATTAGCAGGCAGACAGACGCCATGACACCTCGATAAGCAGATCAGTATCATCCCTCTAAAAACATTTTCCTCTCTCCTCCTACTGTGAGTTCCTCCGTTTCTCCTATGCTTCCTCGGTGGGACGGAGCCGGGGATGCAATTTAAGGGTTAAAATATGAATAATTAAAGACAATGTTGGTAACACAAAGAAGAAGAAGAAGAAGAAGAAGAAGAAGAAGAAGAAGAAGAAAAAAAAGAAGAAGAAATTTAAGGGAAGTGAGATCTACCCATAGACTGTATATTAGTATATTAATAATATACAGTCTATGGATGCACCTGATGTCTGCGTCAGAGTTCTCTTAATACATCTATGGTCAGAGCTCAGCTCGCTATCACAGTGCAGAACAAACGTTTTCCAATGAAAATAATGCTGCTGAAGCAAAATATGATTATTTCCACGAGCCTGAGTTTAACCACCACTGCTAACTCTGTTTTAACGATACCTTTAAATCCTTAAAAAAGTAGGCTATAAGTGGCCGTTTTGACATGTATAGCTAGACTGGATATTTCTGTAATTCAATTCTTCCTAGTCAAAGAGACCATTTCAGATATCTACAATGACATTCTGGACAAATGACGTCACTTTTGCTATTGCATGTGTATTGGGCTTTCAATTTCAGATATCTAAAATTTTATTTCTCCAATCCAAAATGAACATTCTGAATATCTGCATAGATTTCTTACTAGGGAAAAACTCCCATTTCAGATATCTACAATCCAATTATAGTCATAATTTTAATTTCAGGTATCAAACAATGATTGTGGATTTTTTCATTTTAGATATCTGAATTAAAATAATGGTAACAATTGGATTGTAGATAATTGAAATGGTAGTTTTTCCTAGCAAGAATTATTTTGCAGATAGGAAGAATGACATTGTGAATATCTAAAATTAAAAGCCCAATAGACATGAATGGCAAAAGTGACATAATTTGTCCTAGGAGGATGAAATGTATTTTTTTACTAGGAAGAATTGAATTACAGATACCTGCAATACATTTACAGTCCAGCTATTAAATGTTGCCATAGCTGACAGTAGTACACCAACTAGCTGTGCCAGTAGTCACTACGTCACCAAGCTTCTAGCACCATCTTTTTGGGGATAAAGCACAGAACTTCACTGTGCCACTCTCTAGTGTGACCAGACACGTCGTCAAGAACTGTGATGCTTGGTTCCTACCGTGTAGCAACAATTGCGCTGGCAACAAAACACACTTGTCTACTTATTCAACAACCTACTTTTGTAGCAATGACATCAGTCCCCTCAGTGTTTCAGTGCACTGGGGTTTCTTCACCAGGGGGGAACAATCCTAACTCAACTACCACTTTACCTGGCTCTCTCTTCACTATGGAGGAGCAATAACTCTGACGGCCTTCTGCACTGCTGAGCTCCATAGATAAAGAACCCCCTGTGGAAAGGCTTCATTTCAGCTTTAATGGCCAAGTACGTAAGTGTCAACACTGAACACATATAAGGAATTTGACCCTGGCTTTTTGGTGCCCTCAAAGTACACAGAAATAGACATAAAAACAAGGACAACAAAGCTGAACAATGTAAACATAAATATTTGACTACTACAGATATATCTTTGTATATAAAAAACATACACATGCTTGCATATGCATACACATACAGTACACATACATACTGTACATAAACACATGTAAACAAACATCTCTATGAGGATTGTAAACAGTTATACAATAGTGCAATGCAAAAGTGTAAATGTGCTGGAATAAGAATAAGAATAAGAATTATTAATATAACAGGTTGCTTTTATATCTGAGGTAGGTGGATATGACAGTATATACATTGTATTGATAGATGACATGTTAACATTATGCGTTTAACATTATAAAATATATAATTTACTTCCAGGCTCCTCCTGAAGACCAATGTCATCTCCACAGTTTTGAGAGCCGTTCAGTGTGTGGTCACTGCTGCGAAACCAATTGCCCCTTTGGTGACAAATAAAGTTCTACTTGACTTGACTTGACTTGACTTGAGCTCCAGGTTTTTCTGACCGCACCAGAGGGCCAGCTGCTCAACGTTCTGACTGTATGCAGACTCGTCACCGTCCCGAGTAAGGCCGATGACTGATGTGTCATCTGCACATTTCAGAGGAGGAGGAGTTTTAACATACGGGTCTCCTGAGGTGCAGTCGTGTAAAGAGAGAAGAGCAGTGGGGAGCTTGCTTTTTGTCTTACTTGGAGCCTCTGGCTATAAATGATTATCAGAACAATGATCAATCTGTAAATCAAGACCTATGCGGTAAGGTTACTAACTCTTATTACCTCTGTGGTCTGACATAATGGTCCCATCAATGCTGCTAACACACTCAACCATCCACAGAGAACAAGGTGCTGGGATTTCTGCCATAATTGGCCCCTTAACACTGCTTAGACTCAAACACAAGAATGTGTTGTGTTAACTGTTATTTATATAATATTCACTGAGAAGTTTAGTTTAGGTTTGGAGAGTGTCTGGCTGACATTACAGTGGAATATCTGCTGTTTGAGTTTGGTGAAGTGCATCTGGCATCATCACTCAATGTCACCAATGTGTGCTGAAGCAGTTTGCAGCTCAGTGTGAAACATTCAGGATGAAATCATTCCAAGTCTGAAAATATTGTTCTCTTTCAAAGCTAGTGGATTTCTGGTGAGATGAAGAGAAGCTCAAGTAGCCTACCTCAGATATAATCATGAGTGACAGTGAGAGGGGTCCAACATCACTTTGAAATAATAATACAGGACTCCAAAAATAAAATAAAATCATTTAAAAACCAGAGCTGAGAGATAATTCTCTGTTGGTTCATCAGCCCTTAGGCATTAGACATAGTCATTTGATCTTCTTCAATATAGAAATATTGATTTAAGCAGCATGAAGGCTTCAAGTGAAATCCAGGCACAGACGCAAGGTTTCACATGACACAAAGATAAAGTCAGAGGAGCCTGTTTACACTTTGCATTAACATGTGTGCTGGGTGACCAGATTACAAATGAACTTGCAGGTGTGAAAACACCCTATATTTGGTGCATTTTGAGTTTTAAAGCTTTATCCAATATGCAAATACACACAATAATCCTCTTCTCTATTGCAGCACAACCACAGATAAAATGTGCAATGGGGAAGCGAAATCTAATCAAAGCGTGCATGAGATCAATTTCATACAAGTTGCGCTGCCGCCTGTTTCTGATGAATTATCTACAAACAGTCAGGATATGTGGATACTACATCTCATAGGGCCAAAGAGAGAGAGAGAAAACAGACAGACAGACAGACAGACAGACAGACAGACAGATAGAAGAAAACGGGAGACAGTTTGATGCCTTAAATTCCAAAGTAGCTACATGTGAGATGAAAACAAATGACTTCATCACCTCACTCTTGGCAATCGACTTGACACAGATCCTCACACATAACTGGATGATGTCCTTATCTGTCTTCATACCCTGGAGGACTAAAGACTGATTGTGTTGATTGCCAAAGCTGAGGCGGTGATGTCATCTGTTTTAATCTCATCTGCATGTATGAGCAGTTTTAGACCATGAAAGGCAAGATTTACTCAGTCACTGCAGCCTCCATTCCTGTCTGTTTTTGTCTTCCTGTCTATGTACAGTATATTTCTATCTGTCTCAGTCTGTTTCTATTACTCACACACTTCTAATGTGTAGAACTAACACATCACGATTGAATGAACGTTGCGCAGTAGGGTCACAGGGATATCTGAAATGCACAAAAGTCTCTGACTTTAACGTTTCTTAAAATTGGTTTCTTATCTTTTTTCATTTAAGAAATTAAGTTAATTTCCATGATGCACTTTTCAGAGAGTTACTCGGTTTAAATGTGTCAGCTAAAAGCCAGCGACTATATATTCATTGCAATTTTGTGTTTCGACTTCAAATGCAATCTGCTCTTACCTAAAGAAATAGTTCAACATTGCTTTCATGCTAAGAGTTGGATGAGAAGATTGATAACTCTCTCTGCATAGCTTGGCCTGGCCAGTGAGTTATGTTTACATTCCATCACTCACCAAAATGCATTGTGTGTCTCTGTGAGGTCTAACAAACATGTTGAATGCATTTCCTTCCTAATAAACATTTACAAAGCTAATTTTAGGATCATTTTAAATCCTGTGTTGTTAACATTCATGTTTACTAGCTTGCAGTCTGGCACATTGCTGCGTTTCTTCTCTTCCTGTAGGTCTGTGGAATAGTGTGAAACCATTGGCAGAAATCTGTATCACATTACCCACTCTTCCTGCGAGTGTATGAGACAAACAAAACAGGGACCCAACCCAACCATTAAAAAAACTACTATAGCACTACTAAAGGTTAAAAGCTCCACAGGAGGAAAGGAAATGAACACAATATATTGTGCACAAAAATACAAATGTAAAAACAACAAGTTGTTGCTTTACTTGATGTTATTTGTTGGACTATTTCTTGCAGTGGCTTCCAATGCTGGTAGGCACATATTTTACCTTTGTCTTTATGGTAAGCTAAGCTAAGCTAACTACCAGCTGGCTGTAGCTTCATATTCACAATAGAAAAATTAAAAAGGGTACTGTGATTTGTACTATGCATTGCAGTAAATCCCTTATACTGTTTCACTGCTTAACATTAACATTTGAAAATATCCCACCTAAAATGACTCTTTAATAACCTCAAAGTTAGCTCAACATTTTTTTTCCTACACTGTCTGACTAAACCTATACTGAAAGAAATCCAAAGTGACAATTTTCTTGGCTACTTTATATGGAAAATTATTCATTCCTTTTTTCTTTTGGTGACATTGCCCTGTAATTCAGGCTGACATATTTGGTATTTTTTGGAAAATGTGGCAATTGGAGTTGAGCTCAAAATAAAGTTCTGTGTGTTCAAACAGTGTTTGTCTGTGCAGAATGAGTTTGAAATGAAACCAACAAATGCTCTATTGGGAGATGAAGGACTCCCCCATGAGGCAAGGTAAGGCAATTGTATATAAAATACTGTATATAGCACGTTCATTACAGGTAAGCTCAATGTGCTGAAGCAACAGGGGACATGATGAGAATATGATGACAAATACCAAACCTCCAAAAGATAAACTACACAGCCATGCCACAGGAGTGTGGGAATAAATGATTGTACAACTTAAATAAAACTACTGTTTAACAAATGCTTATGCTGAACAAAAGGTAGTTCAGCATATGGGCGGAGTTTAAAGCAAAGCCAGTTTCCTGCTCTTTATCTCTCTCTAACTCTATTTGGTAACCTATTAGAGAGCACCCTCTAGTGATTCATCCTTTGAAAATCTAATGTCACTACAGGTGTACTACAGCAGGCAAGCTGCTCTCCGTCATCTTAACTCTCACAGTCACAGCTATCTGCAAAAGGTTTATGTCCAATTTTGAAATATTCTTGTTCGATCAGAAGGCATTAATTACAGTGTTTTCTCAAATCACAAAGCCCACTGAGGCAAAGTTGTGATTTTTGATATTGGATTTTAGAAATAAAATATAATAATAGATAATACAAATAAGATGTCTTGCAGGTATACAGTGAATTAACAGTTTGTCTAAAACTATAAATCAAACAGATGGCACCATTAGTTGGGTGTTTGCCTTGAAATGCAGCTTTAACCTGCACCATTTTTTTTATGTGGGCTGCAGGCTGAGTCAGAGGAGAGTGAGTAACGATTTAGTCATCCATGTGATCTTTTTTTCTTTCACTTTCAACAATACACATACACACAAGTATCCTATAATTGATAAAATGTATAACTAACCATTTTGTGGGGCGAATTTTGGATATTCATATCTGTGTATGTTATCCTCGTGTCTTGTATTGAAAAAAAACTACAGTATAAAGGCATGTTGGTGTGTGTACTCTATATGTCTTGACAAATGAGTTCTTCTGAAACCCCTTAAATGTGCTGCATTGTAAATGTAGATGGTTTAGCGGTTTCCTCTGAAGAACTGAAACAATGGTTAAAACAATGCAAACAAAATCAAAATACTTTCCTTTGTTAAAAATCTGAATTAGTCAAGCTACTTTACTAACTCGGTTTGATAAAAATGTGTCTTTTTTAACTCCTTTAAGTAAAAAAAAAACTGTTCTCCTTTGCCTTTGATTGATTGGTACTGCACTTTTATTTCCTTCATTTTCTTTTTATTGTATTTTTAAATACTGGTATCATATACCTTTCAATACCTTTGTCTTATTTACACATTGAATTGCCTCTGTTTGAAGTTGCTATCTCAACCCCTTTTATTTTGAAATCAACAACCCGGAAACCTCATGCCACTTTTCTTCTTGTTGTTTCCTCGCGTACTTTTTCATTGCGAAGAGCCAGAGACCGTTTAGAACCGTTTCTTATACGGTCTATGTTTAGAACCTAGG
>CM042324.1:17775986-17873486 GCA_023566125.1 Zingel zingel
AGGATGCCTTAAGGAATGGACTTGTGGCCACTGAGGTGCTGATGTGGTTCTACATTGGAGAGTGCATTGGCAAAGGAGGCATTATTGGATATGATGTCTAAATGTTGTACCGTTTTTTCTTCTTTTACACTTTAAATCGTCACATTCTCAGCAACCTGCACCAAATATTCTAAATAAACAATGTCTATAGTCAGAGAAGTATATTTAGTGTCTTGAGTACTACTTTCCAGAGTAAGTTAGGTCATGTTTTATTCACAAGACACCAAAAAAAGCAAACAAACTCACCTTACTGTAGTAAAATATTTTTGTAAAAAAAAAAAAAAATGCAAGGGGCTTTGGAAGATTTCATGTACAGCTGACAGCAAAGATGTGTAATTAATAACTTTACAAATTGGAAATGTTGATGAATGTAACTTGAACAGAGATTGCCGATGCCAAACAAATTCTTCATTAAGCTGCATATTTTATAGATTTTGCTGTTATGTAATAATAGACATCTCCTCTTGCTCTCGGCTTTCCGACATTGTATTTATAACATTTCCCAAGTATCTGCGGAAAGCTTTCCCCACCTCCTCTGGTTCCTCCTCCAGGTTGCAGTGAATAAGTGGCAGTCTGGCCAAATGTGAGGCTGCATCAAAAAGAATGAACATGTTAGCCCAGACATGGTAATAATAACGCATACAACAGCTTTGGGAGGCTTGCAGTGGAAATACCTAAAGGCAGCCGTCCATCTTCTACTCCGCTGCCTGGCTTGTGGTGAGCCACGAGTAAACACTGTTTGTCCTGCAAACCTTGAGAGGAGATGAACATCGAATGCCACGTCTCCATTTCTTTGAGGTGACTTGGAACATCAGGATTAAAAATTATCACCACACCGCTGGATTCCTTCATCAGTGCAGGCCAGCATGATTCAAATCTGTATGAAGAGAACATATTGTATATCGACATCTGGGTATTACACGCCTAAACAAAACCAATTATAAAAATATTAGAAGTGTTTGATATTAACTTACTTAAAATCTCCTGAACAGTCCCAAAGTTCAACCTCACATTTTGCGTAGTCACCACTGCCTTCAGGTTGCGATTCAAATTCCAGTATCCTTGAAAACAGAAGAAAACTGCATTTTGTTTTTCTAACTTCCGACAATAATACCTCTCATGGCAAAATAGATAAATGATATTACTTTGAACATCTAATCGTGAGTGTAATTGATTAAAAAAAAAAAAAAGTAAAGAGTCACTCCAAACATTGTTAGATCATGTTATTTCCATCTTCTCAGGGATTTGATAAGTTTGGGTAAACTGTGTTGAGGAAAGCAGTAACGTTGAAAAAGGGTCTGTACCTTACTCCTTGAGTAGGTCTGTATTCACCTCCAACATTTTCTGCTGTTGTGTCTGAGAGAAAATTAGCAACAACCGTTTTCCCACACTAAAAAAACAGACAGATGGTTTTGAAATAGTCAAATCTGTTACAATCAGAACATAAATCATCTTTATTATGATTTCCTACTTTTGACATGTATGTTAATGTTACTGCTAATAGGCCTTTTAGCACACATTTTGACTTGTCATAGTAGGAAAAGCACAGGTGTTACTAATAACAGTAGATGCATTCTGTTTAAACGTCCCAGTTGCAGGGCTTTTGTAGGAAGGTATATATTCACTTATGTTTTTTTTCTTGCAGTGGAGTAGTGTTTTTTATGGCAGCCTTTTTAAACACAGCAGGAAATTCACAGCTGTATTTAAAAACCTTAAGAAAGGCTACATTCCAGTTAGGTGTGGTTGTGCATGTAGTATGGCTTATTGAAACACCCAAAGGGAACAGAGGGCAGGCTACATCTCAAGTCTCTTAAATTTCATCATTAATGTAATTAGTTACACCTGTGCTTTTCCTGCAACACCGTAAGCAACACACACACACACACACACACACACACAGGTAGAAGTATGGAATACATATTACCCAAATGTACCACAAGTAAATGTAATCTTAATGCAGGCAGAATTACATCTTACATCATCTCAGTGTTATAGGCATTGTAATATCAGATCATTATTAAGCAGAATTTTATTGTTGAGGCTGGTGGAGGTGGAGATAATTTACATATTCACATAATGTTACGTAGTTTAATCTAAATTTAGCACAAAAAGTAAGGAAATGTGTGTTAGGTAGATTATTTGTCTGTGGTAACAGACAGGTTTATTATCTCTATAGATTTATCATTTAGAAGCTAAATTATTTATTATGATAGACTACAAAGGGGTAGGAGTACATAAGTTTTACTTCTTCCTACTCCATTTTGCATGTGTAAATAGAAGTCTTTATAATATGATTTTGTGAAATAAGGGGCAGGACCAAATAAGCTATTTGCTTCCGCCTGCTCCTTCTCGAACTAATCTCTTTTATATTTTATATTTTGTTGTTAGATTCTGATTGTTTGTGTTTTATTTTATGTTTTTTAATGTCTTGCAACGTTGTTGATTGTTCGAGATAAATAAATAAATAACAATGCTTTTTGGCAATCAATCTTATACTGTCGGAAAGCCTGTTTAGTTCCCTTTCAAATGGTGCCCCATTTGTAAGGAACATGCATTTGTGGGATGAGCAGCAGCGCCGAGTATGTGGGTTGCGCCCATGAAAAATTTGCTAAATCTTCTCTGCCGATGTCAAACAGCTTATTCTGCCGTTGACTCATTTGGTGTTTGTTGGATTGGATGATTTAAGTTTAAAGAAACAAGACATATTGGCAATTAAACAATTTATTAATTTTACAAACAGGACCCTCAGTAGCGTGTGGAAGAACCATACACAGCCACAACAGTCTGGCACCTCCTCCTCATGCTGGTCACCAGCCTGGTCACACACTGCTGTGGGATGGCATCCCATTCTTCAACCAGCAGTACTGACCTCAACCCCATTGAACACTTGTGGGATCAGCTTGGGCGTGCTGTTCGTGCCAGATTGACCAACACAACCACGTTGGCTGACTTGCGACAAATGCTGGTTGAAGAATGGGATGCCATCCCACAGCAGTGTGTGACCAGGCTGGTGACCAGCATAAGGAGGAGGTGCCAGGCTGTTGTGGCTGTGTATGGTTCTTCCACACGCTACTGAGGGTCCTGTTTGTGAAATTAATAAATTGTTTAATTGCCAATATGTCTTGTTTCTTTAAACTTCATCCAATCCACCAAACAGGTCAATGGCATAATAAGCAGTTTGGCATCGGCAGAGAAGATTTGGCAAATTTTTCCTGGGCACAACCCACATACTCGGCGCTGCTGCTCATCCCACAAATGCATGTTCCTTACAAATGGGGCACCATTTGAAAGGGAACTAAACAGGCTTTCCAACGGTATAAGATTGATTGCCAAAAAGTATTGTTACCACAGAGACATAATCTACCAAACACAAATTTCCTTACTTTTTGTGCTAAGTTTATAACAGCATATCATTGCTGTTCATGTTTGTTTATGTAAAATTATAACCTGCAAAGTCACTAATAGTAACTATATAGCTGTCATATCAATGTAGTGGAGTGAAAAGTATAGCGTAAAGCATAACAATGTAGGCCTAAGTAAAGTAACGTTAATGTAGAAGGATTACCTTTAGTAGAGTAGCTAATTGAGTTGAGTAAATGTATTTAACACTAGTTACATTCACGTTCCAAACTGCACGCTTCTCAGTCAACACACACACACACACACACACACACACACACACACACACACACACACACACACACACACACACACACACACACACACACACACACACACACACACACACACACAAAAAGCTAGCTAGTCAACAAAAACTACGCAGGTGCTCTTTATGATCCAAACAAGCATACATTTCTGAACATATTAGCTAGCGTTAGCTAACGTAATAAAATCTGTCTTTTCACGGTTGAAGCTATTATCTAGCCAGTTACCAGTAACTAAAAAATAGGCTACGCTACTGTGGGGGAAATGCATTTACGTACCTCATTGGGTCCAATAAAGAGTATTTTTGCTTTGAACATTTCTACTCGCCGAACATTAACGCTAACGTTAGCTAGCTAGCTAGCTGTCCAGCTAACTTCGACTAAAGAAGCTCTGGCAGGGCTAAGGTACGTTACGCCACCAAAACAAGTTAAATAACAGTGCGTTTTAAACTGAGTGTATATCTGAACAATGCTATGCTGGGTTTTGAGTTTCACGCAATGAAATGTACAAACTGTTAATAATCTTCGTAACTTGAGGTTACCCAAACATGGTTTGAGCTACCATGGCAGTAAACTTCCTTTTCGTTTCTATGGTTTCAACCAGTCCCTTTGCTTTCTTTTGTTCATTGGCTGTTCGCAACTTAAATCAAATTTAGTTCCGCCTATTTTATCCTTGGGGGACAAATCAGCAGCGAGAAAATAAGTACGTTACACTAGAGCTAACCAATCCAGTTCGACCTTGTAAGAGGGGGCACTACAGTTTGGAGTAGCGTTGTGCACTCATAACCGACACAAGGTAAAAGCGCAAAAAATATTGACATTGTTTTGTTGTTTTGTTAAGGATTGCTATGTTTTAGTTCTAATAGCCATAGTGTAACGTTAGATGTCAGAGGCTTTGCATGGTAGAATCAGCATAACGCTTGCTTTCTTTAATCCAACGTAAATTTAGCAGCCACTTCCTGTCTGTTGCTATGGAGTGGGCTTAGTTAGCTTGCTTGACAACCTAATGTATACTCTCACTGTCCTTCATAATAATGTGCAAGCTAGGCTATGCAGTGTAAATAAACTCATTTTAAAAGTCATGTTAGTATGAACTAACTTCCTGTTATCTGTATTTTAGCACTAACTTGTTCTGTATGTTGTTTTGTCAGTAGTAAGAGCTATGTCTCCAGAGGATGAGCTCCAAAGTCCCCCCCTTGGGTTCAGCTCTACCAGGGAGGATGTCACTCTGAGCTGTGGTGATTTAGCTAGCTCTCATGAGCTGGGGAGAAGGAGCAGAGCACGCAGCATCCTCCACACAGAAACCCCAGAGGCTGACGTCAATTGGTGAGGTCTTAGTATGCATGAACATTTGAACATACAGTAACAGCATTACTTGTGGGGCTAAACAACCACTCACTAGTAGCCACAGCCAAACTAATTTACTCCCTGTTTTTCATTTAGCCATGGAGACTTTGCCTATGGAAAAAGTCCTTTCCTGAAAATACTGATGGATGCAGAAGCAGCTGCCAACTCTGCTGCCATACAACTTGTGTCTTTTAAAGATGCCATGGAAGATGAATTTGCTGTATGTGTTGCCGTTTAAGCATACATCAAGCTTTGTTCAAACATAGGCCCTCCATGTTAGAAACCATTCACGACCCATTGTTCTAACTTCTTCTCTTACAATTTAGGAATCGAGACATTTGGCCATTGATAAGCGCAGAATTGCAAGGCAAAGAGGACTTTTGCTGGAGAAGTTGGAGGATTTTAGACGAATAAATAAATCTGTTCGACAGAAACTGAAACAGCTCCAAGATGTAGAGGTTGGTTACAATAGTTCCACCTTGTACATTGCTCAGGATACTTATCCGTGGGTCTATATTTGTAGTAGTACTGTACATTAATTTACTTTAAGTTCATAACAGCAAATGAAACACTCTGACTTAAATGCTTCTTAGAAATGTGTGAAAATGTGTTTTTCCATATAGGCTGATCAAATTGATGCCAACCACCAAACTGACATCTTATTGAAGAAGATCACACAGGCTAAGAGTGAAAATGAGGTGAGTGTATGCAATGACTCAAAGGAAAAAACTTAATTTAAGTGTAAGCGAATTAAGCTTTGTGCTTAAATTGTGTAAACCTGGTTTAGTCTGTGAAAAGGTTTATTTTTATGTACTGTATTCTGGTTTGAATTGTTCAATTGGTAAGAGCTGGTCAAATAAATATTGAGGCTGTGTCACCCAACATAGCCACATTGGGTACTAAATGAATGTGATAACTGAAGATGTGACGTGAATGCATCTCCTGTATGAGACTGAATGCACTTTATTGCAGAAGAACTCTGAAATTATGCAAATTCTCATCTCAAATCATCCACTGTCATTTTTCTCCTGAAGAAATTAAAAAGAGATATGAGTGAGATGGAAAGAAAAGTTGAGGAACTGATGGATCAGCGGAGAGAAGAGCAGGTAAGCACAGCAGAAGTGATCATATAGATGTGCTTGCAGACTCTAAAAATGCAAAGGATGCAGGGTGCATTTTAAAGCATCTGTCCACAATTGTCATCACAGGAGAACATAAAGAGTGCAGTTCACATGACCAAGTCTGTGGAGGCGACTCGTGCTCACCTGCAGGGGCAGCTTCGCAACAAGGAAGCCGAAAACAATCGTCTGGTTGTACAGCTACGGGTACAAACATCTTTTTCAGTTTGTTACTCTCTAGACAAACTGCTTTAAAGAAAATGTGTAATTTTATAGCATATCTTTTTTTCCTTTTCAGACTGTGGAACGAACCCTGATCGAGCAAAAGATGGAGATTGATGATTTGAAAGGCTCCATCACCTCTTTGACTGAGAAGGCAGCACAGGACGAAGAATGTCTCAAGAAAGCCACCCGAGCACAGAAATTGAGAGCTGAGAGATTTGAAGCCGCTATTGAGAAATGCTATGCACAATTGAGGGAAAAGGTATGAAGTCAAAATGGCTAGGATTTGATGGTTTTAAAAATAGCATCTTTTCTATACACCGTTGCATGGTTTACAATCTTGCTTTGACTTTCTTTTCTCGGTTGGCATCCAGGATGCTGAGCTGGTCAACGCCCGTTTAGAAAGAGACTCCAGGAGACGGCAAAAAGAGCAGGAGGAGGATGAGAAAGACAAACTTGTAGCTTATACAGAGTTGTTGAAAAGGTTGGTCACTTCTCTTTTCCAAACAATCCTCTGTCACCACACTTTTATAGTGGTATGTTAATACACACACATGGCAACTATCTCACTGATTCATTTTTAATGTGTATGTGACATGTCTATTTCAATAAAGTCAAATCGCGGACATGACGGCGAGGCTGCAGAAGGAGAAGGACGAGCTCACCGCAGCTAATGAAACTGTGATGCAACGGCTTGAAAAACTCAGCGCTGAAAATGTAGACCTCAACGTCAGTAATGCAACACTCAAGGTACAAGTTGCCAAACAGCTTGCGCTTGAAAATCGTTACTGTGAAAGTTATTTAAAAAAAAAACCTTGCTGCATAGATATGTTGTCCATAATTATTCATACAGCCATTTCGGCACGCTGACAGATGAACAACTGTAACATTTGTCAATTCTGTCGGGCTTCTTACGTTTGTCCATGTTCACCATATCCTTAAAGTTTGAAAACATTCTCTCTCTGATTTTTATTTATATCACTCAAATTATTTTAATGTCCGTGTGATTGCAGGTATCCATTGCTCAGTTTGAGCAGCAGCTGGCTGATTGTGAGTCGGCCCTGATAGAGGAAAAGGTTGTGTCTCAGGAGAGGAAACATCAGTCCGAACAGTGCCAATATCAGGTAGACATCGGCTCATTAATTTGAGTTATTTTAAGAACTCTTTACCTTTTTTTTCTTTATTTATTTGCTACAGCTCCAACCTGGGAGATTATGGTTCCCTCAGCAGAGTTTTGCATTTGAAAAATAAAGATAATTCACTCTGTAGTCAACAAAGACTTCCCACGCAAACAGTTCATGTTCATGTTCATAAAGAGCATCTCCACAACACACACACACACAATGAATATTACTGGACAGCTAACATTGTACTGCTTAAAAAAATGTGTTTATGATTCGCTGTGGGGAGCATCAGACATCTGGCTAGGGAACACAAAGTGAAATACTAACAAGTTTTAAGACTTCATTTCCAGGAAGCTGTTAATCCTTTTATCCATTCTTTTTCATGCCATGTCTTTTTTTGTACTTTTCTAACATCGTTTTCCATTAGTGTTTTGAAAAGTGCTTCACAAAAAAAGAGGATGGTCACAATGATTATATCAGCTCATTCTAACTAGCCTTTTAATTACAGCCGAGTGTTGAATGTGCTCTGTTGAGATTTTCAGTTGTAGGGAAGGACACAGCAGGTTTGATCCTACTGATCTGTATTTGTTCTAGGTTGCAGAGTCTCAAGCCGAGTTAGATGATCTGAGGATAAAATATGCAAATCTTTTAAGAGAGACGGAGAAGACACGAGATGGAAAAGATACAGAAGTTGAGAAGGTAACCTTTTCTCATCTCCATGTAAATATTTTTCTTACATATTATGAATTTTCTTTACTGTTAATGTGTACACATCCTAATAAATACCAGTATGTTTATTTTACAATATATGTGATATTTAAGATGACTAATTTCTTTCTTTTTTTTGTTCTATTAATAACCGTACTATTGTGCTTTTTCTATTATATTCAGCTCCGCAGCACTGTCTCCTGCTTTTGAATGGCCAGTCAGTGAGCTTTTAAAAATGTAACATTTGTTGCCCCTGGACCTTCTAACTACAGAACTTCCTACAATAATTCTGAGCAGCAAAACACTTCAACTAACAACCAAGCCAAATCTCAGTCTAAAGATGAATCTGGGCACATTTGCTCGCTTAAAGCATGCACATCTGCTAGCATCTCTTAGGAGGTGTGATGAATCTTTATGCTAATGTATTGTCACCCCACTCCTTCTGCCATCCTCTGGAGCCCAGGTGAGACAGGAGCTGCAGGGGCGTGTGGACGAACTGAAGTCTTACCCTGAGTTACTGAGTGCAGCTGAGCAGAGTCTCTTTGAGTGCCAGGAGAACCTGCTACGCTCGGAGAGGAAGTGCTCAGAAAAGTCAGAGTCCGTTAGGCAACTGCAGGTTAAGGTGTGCAATGTGAGCTCTGGTGGTCAGAATGTAAAATGCAGTCATTTTCCATCCATCTGACCACTAGGCGGTAGTACAACTCCATGTGTCCGTCACCGCATCTTGTTTTGTGGTCCTGCTGTGAGTTCGATGTTTGTGATTAAAAAAAATAATCTTTGATTGCAGTGGAGAATTTGTAAGTGTAGTTGTGCTGTGTGAGTCCTTTTCAGTCACCCACGTTTCTATCGGCAATGATGATTTGGTATCTAGAAAACTGCTCATTTAGTGTTTGCCAGATTGTAGTATTTATTGCAGTTTAGCATGTGATGTAAAACCCTCTTTTCTGCTCTAGTCACTTGTAACTAATACAGGTGGTTCTGAACTTTACATTTTGCATATACAGATGGAGAGTCAGACAAAATTGCTGAGATCATCTGTGGAGATGAAGGAGTCCATCTATGATGCCAATTTACAACTACAGGAGAAAGTGAATTTTCTCCAAAAGTAAGACATCCTCTCGTCTCTGTTGGCTAGATGTCAAATGTTTGTCTCATTTTGTACACATTGAGAAATAGACATTGTTAGCGTGTGTGTGTGTGTGTGTGTGTGTGTGTGTGTGTGTGTGTGTGTGTGTGTGTGTGTGTGTGTGTGTGTGTGTGTGTGTGTGTGTGTGTGTGTGTGTGTGTGTGTGTGTGTGTGTGTGTTGTGTGTTGTGTGTTGTGTGTTGTGTGTTGTGTGTTGTGTGTTGTGTGTGTGTAGGAAAATGGACGAGATCCAGCTGGAGAACCTGGAGCTGGTACGGAGGCTCGCAGCACAAGAGGAAGGTCTGAGTTACAGTAACCGGCAGCTGGAGCTGCGCTCGTCAGACTGCCAGGCCCTCAGCCGGCAGCTGGAGGCAGCTTTATCAGACGTCAAACAACAGGTACAGCTCAGAGACAGTCTAGTGACATCTGAGGAAGAATTTATAGTCAAAGAGATCAGCAAAATATGACTAAGCAGCACCCTTAGGTGCAAGTGTTTTCCCACACTCTACCTTACAGTTTAAGCTTTATTACAGTGATCATTTATGACATCTTCATATGAAGACATATCTGTTCTGTCACTGATTGATACGATACATTACCATGGAGCCCATACGTCCAGTTCCTGAAACCGTTTATATTTTCTGTACTTGCTGTTAGAAAACACCAAGTCGTTGATATTGTAGGTGTTTCCTTTATAGATCTGGCCCACAGGAAGTGATGTGTTCCACTCTGCTGGATAATTTAAAAAAAAATTTCCACTTGTCCAGGTCAACAAGGTAAAAAACAAGGCTGTTGCCAGAGAAGAGGCTCTTCAGACCAAAATATTGGAGCTGGCAGCAGACAAGAGCAGAAGGGATAATGAGCTGAGGCTCCTTCGCCAGAGCAAGCTCACCGTAAGTATCATGCTTTTCTTGAGCATATCATAATAATAATAATAATAATAATAATAATAATAATACATTATTAGGCACCTTTCAAAACACCCAAGGTCACCTACATGAGAAAAATGTGACACTAGTTGAAAAAAAAATGTGGTTGTGGAAAGGGAATCAGTGCATTTTAGAAATGATAAGTTATAGTTAGTAAGCCAGTTTAAACAGGTGAGTTTTGATGTGGGATTTGAATGATGGTATGGTGTCAGACTGACGGATGTGTGGGGGCAGGGAGTTCCAGAGCCTGGGAGCAGTGCAGCTGAAAGCCCTCGCACCCATGGTGCTGAGGCGTGCGGTGGGTATGGTTAGGAGACTGGCAGAGGAGGAGCATTAAGCAAATGAATGTCATGGAGCATTCAGCCTTAATGCAACCTGAGATGTGTTTATGTCAAGCGAGGACATTCACTGTATCTTAATTTGCAGGCAGAGAAACAGTTTGAGGTGCGTCTGAAGGACCTGCAGCTCAGCCTGGACCAATCAGAGAGCCACAAGCAAAGCATTCAGAACTACATTGATTTCCTCAAAAACTCTTATATGACAATGTTTGATGAAGGATTGCAAACATCAAGTTTTGGATCGTCATATTTTCTAAAATGATTAAGGATTTATTTGTATAAATGTATTTATTTTTTGTGTACTGTAATATGTATATGGGCTATTTAAAAAAAAAAAAAAAAAGGAACTGAGGCAATAATTTGGTTATTGACGTTCCACATTTAGCTGACAATAATCTGGGACTTTCTTCCCCCAGCCCCCCCACCCCCCCCCCCCCCCACTCCCCTTGTTGTTCTGCAAGGTTTAATATTGGTTTTTAGCTCATGGCCCAAAAGACATTACATGATATTCTCACATGTGTGCTAATATTATAATATTATTTAATTTATTAGACTAAGAACTCTTGGTGCTACTGTCTCTTATTCCCATACAGCAAACAGCCAGTTGCAAAAAAGACACGTTTATTTACTTGTTGTTATAGCAACATGTGTGATGAGCTGTGAGTTGGTAACCTAATATTTGCTGCTTTTCTATCACTTTAAATTGAATACATTTGGGTTTTGGACTGTTGGTCAGATAAAACAAGCAATCTTAAGATGTCACGTTGGACTCTGAGTAACTGTAACAGGCATGTCTTCACTATTTTCTTATGTTTCATAGTCTAAAATAACAAAAATATAAAAGGGGTTTCCAGCTGGAGAAAAGTAATGTGCCACTAGGTGGAAGTGTTTTGTTAGCCAATTTTTTCTTCTGTCAAGTGTCTCATTTTACCCACAATGCACTGTGCATCAGTCTTAAGTCACTGCTAAATGAGATCCATTCAACATAAAAACGTTTAATGTCTACTGGAAGTGTAAGATTAGGTCTATCTTTGTGCAACTAGCTCCAGAACAAACTGTTGGCCATATTTTGAAGCTGTACCTACACCTCATTATTAAAGCAATTGTTAACCAACACAAGTGGTGCTTGAAAACCAAATGTTAGTGGGTGCCTATGTCCCTGCCATGTTTACCTGTGGTAGAATAAACCACGTTTACCATCATAAAATATACTCCAACTTTGTTCCCAGTCAAGCCATCATAATTGTTCTATTGTGTCTGATATGATGGGGAAATTCGGAGCCACACTCAAAATGCTACTTTCACTGTTATCCTGCTGATCCTGAGATCAAACGGACACAAGTTTCTGTTGTAATAAAGTGTGATATAAATTGAATGTGTTTATGTTCTGACTTTCAGCTGGAATGAGATGAATGATGCAGAAATTATGTAGCTGCCAGTTGTGAAGCTCATGCCTTTCGGGCTTCAAACATAATTACTGAAATGCATGCAACACTGGGACATTTCCAAACCACTTTAAAATCTGTTGCTGGTTTGATCTCATGCTTTTGTAATGGAAGTTTTTATATTATTGAGGCATAGAAGCACACGAGAACACAGGTATCCGCTGCAGTATCATTTACCTAAGAACTGAACTATGTCTTGTAATGTACCCATACTGCATCTATGGCAATAAACTACTAGACCCGAGTAAGGCTATGATGTGTTCTTGCAGTGGACATATTCCCCAGAGTGAGCAGTTCTCTCAAGTTCATACAGACAAAGCTCTATTGTGTTCTCCATCAGGGGATGGAACCATTTCATCTCTTCGTGCGTCATAACTCCTGTTTTTCCTTTGTTTTCGCTCTCTTGGTCTTACCCAAATACGTAATATTGATCAAACTTTGGAAATTTGCTTTTCTCTTGTTTTTGCTGGAAAATAAGCCTACATGTTACTTCCAGCAATTTGTTCGGTGTCACGATTCAGCACCATGATGGACACACCCTGAGTTTACATGCTTAAGGGGCTCAAATGAGCTGGATGACCCATTTGTCTTTTTATTTATTTATTTACAAGTTGTGTAAGTGGCTTCACTATTACATATATTAAATGGATTTTCTGAAGCTCACATACAGTAGTCTAATTCAAGCATAAACTTTGTTGGATGGAGAATAAACTAAATATTTGCATTTAAACTATTACTATTGAGCAACATAACATCAGTTTGCAATTCCTCATTCTTACTTTTGAAATAAACTTTAGAAGAAAAGGATATTGCATTCAATATCAGGAGCAACACATTTAGAAATTTAGGATTGCGCATTAAGGGATTGTCCTCTGTTCTGCATGTTATATATAAATATATATATATATATATGCCCCCTTGAACTTTTCGACATTTTGCCACATTTCAGGCTTCAAACATAAAGATATAAAACTGTAATTTTTTGTGAAGAATCAACAAGTGGGACACAATCATAAAGTGGAACAAAATTTATTGGATATTTCAAACTTTTTTAACAGATCAAAAACTGAAAAATTGGGTGTGCAAAATTATTCAGCCCCTTTACTTTCAGTGCAGCAAACTCTCTCCAGAAGTTCAGTGAGGATCTCTGAATGATCCAATGTTGACCTAAATGACTAATGATGAAAAATAGAATCCACCTGTGTGTAATCAAGTCTCCGTATAAATGCACCTGCTCTGTGATAGTCTCAGAGGTCCGTTTAAAGAGCAGAGAGCATCATGAAGAACAAGGAACACACCAGGCAGGTCCGAGATACTGTTGTGGAGAAGTTTAAAGCCGGATTTGGATACAAAAAGATTTCCCAAGCTTTAAACATCCCAAGGAGCACTGTGCAAGCGATAATATTGAAATGGAAGGAGTATCAGACCACTGCAAATCTACGGAGACCCGGCCGTCCCTCTAAACTTTCAGCTCATACAAGGAGAAGACTGATCAGAGATGCAGCCAAGAGGCCCATGATCACTCTGGATGAACTGCAGAGATCTACAGCTGAGGTGGGAGACTCTGTCCATAGGACAACAATCAGTCGTATACTGCACAAATCTGGCCTTTATGGAAGAGTGGCAAGAAGAAAGCCATTTCTTAAAGATATCCATAAAAAGTGTTGTTTAAAGTTTGCCACAAGCCACCTGGGAGACACGCCAAACATGTGGAAGAAGGTGCTCTGGTCAGATGAAACCAAAATCAAACTTTTTGGCAACAATGCAAAACGTTATGTTTGGCGTAAAAGCAACACAGCTCATCACCCTGAACACACCATCCCCACTGTCAAACATGGTGGTGGCAGCATCATGGTTTGGGCCTGCTTTTCTTCAGCAGGGACAGGGAAGATGGTTAAAATTGATGGGAAGATGGATGGAGCCAAATACAGGACCATTCTGGAAGAAAACCTGATGGAGTCTGCAAAAGACCTGAGACTGGGACGGAGATTTATCGTCCAGACCTGAATCCAATCGAGAATCTGTGGAAAGAACTGAAAACTGCTGTTCACACGCTCTCCATCCAACCTCACTGAGCTCCAGCTGTTTTGCAAGGAGGAATGGGCAAAAATGTCAGTCTCTCGATGTGCAAAACTGATAGAGACATACCCCAAGCGACTTACAGCTGTAATCGCAGCAAAAGGTGGCGCTACAAAGTATTAACTTAAGGGGGCTGAATAATTTTGCACGCCCAATTTTTCAGTTTTTTTTATCTGTTAAAACCGTTTGAAATATCCAATAAATTTCGTTCCACTTCATGATTGTGTCCCACTTGTTGTTGATTCTTCACAAAAAATTAGTTTTATATCTTTATGTTTGAAGCCTGAAATGTGGCAAAAGGTCGAAAAGTTCAAGGGGGCCGAATACTTACGCAAGGCGAAAGTATGTGTGTATGTATATATGTATGTGTATATATGTATGTGTATATATGTATGTGTATATATGTATGTGTATATATGTATGTGTATATATATATATATATATGTATGTGTATATATATATATATATATATATATATATATATTACATTACACAATTTACTTACTTAATTATATCTGTGGAAAGTTTAGATTATTCTCTGTTACCCTATAACTTTTTCATAGAACTAAATTCTGCAGCATGTGTCCAACAGCAGGGAAACCACTCTGAGGTTTACATTACACTAATTCCCTAAACTATTCAGTGGCATGTAGGTCGTCTCAGAAGTGGGTCAGCCAGATGCAGTTGAAACAGTATAGCTCATTTCCTACTGAAACTGTTACAACAGACCCCCCGCCCTTCCTTTTTTTCAGATTATTGCAAGCCCCAAATGTTAAATGAAAAACTGCAGTGTTTTATGTGTTTATTTTTGAAAAATTAAAACATCAAATTGACAATTCTGCAGTTAACTGGCCAAGATACATACAGAGTACAGTATATTTCCAGCCTTAAGTTATATTAAAACATTTTACATAAGCAAGATGTCAAACCAATATTATTGTACAATATCCATGATTAAGCATAACAGTGAAGTATGAAGTATTAATGCTTATACAGTAGTAAATCAACAGAAACATGGCGACATATGTGTAATGATGGATTGAGTAGCTGCCATAGTATTTACGTCATTAATGTCATGTTGTCATGCTTCATGTCTTGTCAAAATGTTATGTGTATAAAATAAAATAAAAATGTAAACTAGAAAAATAAGAATTTTCACAATGTTAAAAAGACAGCTTCAAAAAGAAGCAAACCACAAGGCTCCAATGTTATGAAGCAAACTTATGAACAATACAGTTCAAGAAATTCATCCTGCAGATGCCTGCAACCTCAAAGTGCACTTTTCTTTTCTGTTCAGAACTTTACATTTTCAGTTTATGAATATTGTTCAAAAATCCGTAGTGGGCAGGAGTCTTTTCATTGCTGCCATTGCAGTTTGAGTTACATTTGCAAGACTCAATCATCATCACCATCCTGCCGATGATCTCTCCATGTTTGCATCGGAAGTGGACAGGTAACGTCTGGGTTCGGTGAGGCCTGCAGCATTGGCCATCAGAGCAGGATCCACAGTACCTCGGTTGGAACGTTTTCAGGCTACGGCAGCCTGCGTGGGACAGTTTAACTGGATGTCTGGCCTTTTCTATGTGGTTACATTTCTGACCTTTCTGTTAGAGGGAAGACATCAAAAGCACATGTAAATTGTAGTGTTATTCATGGTTAAAGCTATAGTGTGCAGCTTCTATCTTCCCCATGAGGAGTTCTAAGTAATAACAACAACACTGTCGTTGAATCCACATGATGCAAGCTTTCCGTGATCGCGCACCACCCACACCCAAGGAGGACACGGAGGATTAAAGAAACATGATGGACTCTGCAGAAGAGGTAATTATGTTCACTCAAGCTTCTGCGTGCAAGAGTCGCCTGACTACACCATTTTGTAAACATAGCCATACTGAGACATTTTTTGTTGAGAGTTTTGTGAAGCTGATAGTCTTAAAGTAGCTTTGTATCAACTCATTAGGTAATTGCATGAATGTAACGGATGTCCATTATTATAAAAAAAGTTACGAACTAAAGCTTTAAGATCTAAGACACATAATGCTTACATTAGATAAAGATTACAGACCACCATCAAATTAAATGATTAAATTGTGTCATGCTAAAGAATAACAAAAAGTGTGGAATGTACCTTCAATCTGGTAAAGGTGTTTTGGTTGCATGGTTGGACTTCACAGATCCGAGTCTCTTTCACCAGTTTGCACTGTGTGTTGCTGTTGGTCACCCTGGTGGATACTCCAGTGCCACAGGATTTGGAGCATGGTGACCAAGCTTTGGTTTGAGACACACACTCGACTCCTCTGACCAACATGTGGCCTGTTGGGTGACTCCGGAAAGCTGCACAGAGAAAAAAAAAAACAAGGTTCAGAAGAGTTTAAAGGCAAGACATCTCATGCACGTCTCTACGTTTGTGATCTCACATACACGTCCTTATATATTTGTCTTCCTCTTTAGCAATGACACCACAAAGGATACAGTGCAAAAAATACTCACCAGGTAATGAATTTGTTTCTCCTCTCCACACAGATGCCAGCTCATTCTTGTTGGTGAGGTCGTCTTCAGACGGTCTGTTTTTCTCTTGCTTTTTTTTGTGTTTCTTCACCACAGAGCTCTCTGTCTTTGCCTCCTCAGGGCAGATGAGTTGTTCACAGCACCGTCCCTGCACCTTGACCCGCTTGGGCTTGGCACAGCCCAGTTTTGGCAGCGTGAGCTGATATGGGCAGAGGGAGACACATCCAACAGCACCGTCCATGCAAGTGCACTGGTGTTTGCAGTTTGGCCGGAATATTTCCCCATTCTGGTAAATCTTGTTGTTGTACTCACATGTTCTTCCATCTGATTTGGCTGCTTTAGAGAAACAGAGAAAGTAGTGAGGTGGTTTGACATGAGAGGAGTAAAAAGACAAACTGAGTAAAATAATAAAAACAGAAGAGAGGGAACAGAGCAAAAGTAATTGTACCTCGACAGATGCCCATAGACGAGCCAAATCCCGCTCCAAAGTTGCACTCCAGTCCCTTTGTGTGGTCACACGGCTGTGTCTTGCTGCAGTCTTCAAAGAGCTGCCGTGCACAAACTTTACAGCATCCACATCCATCCAGCATGAGACTGACTCCAGCTGCACATCTGGGGTTGTCAGGGGGACATTGACAGTCCTTTGGACATGAGGCTGACACCTGAGATAAAATAGACATTTCTAATCAAATGTTTGCTTCCAAAAACGGTCCTCATCCTTATAACAGCTAGAAAAGCAGCTTATGAAATAACAGTGATTATTTCCTCACCAGTGTAACGCAGAGGATCACAAAGACTTTCCACATCTTCATAAGTTAAAGTAATCTTTAGAAGTAAAATCTTTCCTGAGTGAAAAACAATCTCTCTATCAAATACAAGACCTGGAAGTGAGTCGACGAGTTCTTTCTCTCCCTCTTTTGGAGTCCCCATCTCCTTTTATTCACTCCGAGCAGATCTGACGTATGCACGGGGTGAAGAGGTGTCCCGAAACTATGGGAGGAATGCATCTCCACGAGTCCTCCCATAAGATGCCCCCCCCCCCCCCCCCCTCCTGTTCTCTCACTCAGTGAACCAAGAACCATCTAGCTTCCATTCTTTCAGGGCTTTCTCTCCAATGTAGCCATGTAATTATCATTTTATATCTGTTATGTAATCATGAAGTCACTCTTCTATCATAAAGTAAACCAGTTCCTTAAAATAGTATTTCTATATAATGAAACACTACAAATACAAGTGGCATAATGTTCTTCAAAAACATGTTCTGTCCTGAAAACGGAATTGTATACTCTTCAAGCAATGCATTACATTGTTTGCTGCTATTATGCACTGTATACCTCTATGCATCCTAATAGGACATTGTATGTCTGGCCCTACTTATGTGGTTTGTGAAAGTTATTTATTAGAGTTGATTTTGTATTGTATGCATTGTTGTAACAATGTTTTTTATGTCACCTTTTTGGCCAGGTCTTTCTTAACCCCAACTTTACCTGATAAAGGAAAAGAAAGATAGAACCAGCACTGGTAAAATATGGTTATGTAAAGGCAAAACAAAAAGCATTATACCTGATATTTTTTTTATCACCAGCCCCATGCATGTGAGAGCAGCCCCAAAGAAGGATTCAACATCGGGGCACCACAAGTTCTGACATAAATATTGAAGAAAAGCTACATATTTCTATGACCAACTGAATTTCTATCTTGGCCGAAGCAGTGTTTAGACTGCTGCATGTAGTCTGTGATCAGTGTTTGTATTCTCTAACTTCGCTAGAGTTAAAAGTCACAGATGAAATTCCCTTCAGTCACCTATAAGTGCGTGGATGGATTAGAGTTTGTTTGACTTAAATATTTTGAAAAAGGTCAATAGCCTTGTGGAATGTTTGAACCGTATGAATCCTTTGTTCGGCCTGAATAAGAAACACACCGAATAAGAAAAAAAGAAGAAAGAAAGAAAGAAAGAAAGAAAGAAAGAAGAAAACTTGAGAAATGCCTAGAGCAACATTCCACTCAGGATGAACATTTAAGATTTCTTTGAAATAGCTGCCAGGATAAAAAGCATCCTCTTCTATCCACATCAAAGAACAATGAGAGTTATCAGGGGAAAAATGTCTTTCCTTTCATTATAACCTGTGAGAACAAGAGGCTGAGCAGGGCAGACTGGCACAGCCTCCCCCTCTTATCTAACGGAGGTTATACAACTGAGGTCTGAATCAGCGCCAGGCAGATGAAGAGCGAACAAGCGTGAGCACGGTGCATTCAAACATTCGTGGAAATTGCTGCTGACTTGTGGTTTGGAGTGGAAACTTTTCCCTCCAAAGCTGTATTATAAAGAATTTGCAGAACCATATTAAGTAAGGGAAACATATGAAATATAAAACATATAAAGCAACTGGACAAATTAGAAAGGATTACAGTTGCATGTTCAACACTCAATTTATCCCAATCCCACAGAGCAGCATGTGAATGTGTCTTATATTATATAAATTATAGTATTGATGTAAGTATAAAACTAATTTCCGAAGAGAAATCCTCATTTATCTTTGGCTCTTTCTCAACGTCAGAGGTCGGGGTAAGTGGGCTATGCTCAAGGGCATGTTAGCCCCTAAGTAGCCTATTTTAACATTTTTGAAAATTAAATTTGAATTTAATTAGATTGAACATCTGTCTTTTGGTGATTTCAGGCATCCATTTTTGTTCAGTTATTATTAAGAAATAACAATGAGGTGAAATGTGGTTATATACAAAATATAAGCATTGTGGCTAATGTTATGCTACATTACAGTAGCACTATTTGGAGCTAGCTAGTTTCAAATCTTTACTAGTGTGAGAGTCCTGTGGTAATGTAGAAATTAATGTTTGTGTGTGTGACTCATGAAGTCCAGCATTTATTTTAAAATTCAAGCATCTATATTTTATGTATCTGCATCAGGGCCTTTGACATCTGTGTTTTGTAAAGTAGTTAGGGTTAACAGTTACACAATATGTAAATGCTTGCTTGGACAGTTTACGGGTATGCCCGGGTTGACTATTGTTTTTAGACAATGAAAACAGTGGAAAATGAAGGTACATTATTAAGTTGTCATTATGTATCATATGCAATATGCATAGCACCTGTATTGTGAGTTTGCAGATAAAAATGTAATTTCAGACCAATGCTCGCTGGGTGATATATGGTTCCTGTTCTGCCTTTACTTAAAATGAGGATGAACTGAATTTCCTCCTTAATGAAACCGCAAAAACCTACAAGGTCAGGGACTTTCAACAAGTCTAAATTAGGAAAGGGTGGAAGGACTTGACAAGCTGAATAATAGCAGAATAAAAATTATAATTACGACTTGGATGTTGACGTGAGTGCCATTTACAAATCGGAAAAATTTAAACTGTTGTGACATGAATGCGGCCAAAAGCCAGGAAGCTGTTAGGTTAGCTTAGCATAAAGACTGGAAGCAGGGGGAAACAGTAAGCTCTCTCTCTCCCTGGCAGCCTCATTGTCTGGAAAGGAATCACAAGAAAAAAGGACAGCTGGCCAGCTCACACCCACCACGCACAATAAAATCCATCCACACGTCTTCACAAAAATATGTGCTTCTGGAGGCTGATGGTCAATTGGTAAACTACTGTAGCCGACAAGCTAACTGCTAAAGTGTTAGCCAGCACAAAACATGCTAGAGCTGGTCAGTCAGTCACAATCGTCACAATACCTCCCACTAACAAAGAGTTTTTGAAAGTGGGAAAAACCTAACAAGCTTGCTAACTGTCAGCAAAGATCCTCTGCTGTCAGTTAACTCAATCGCTAACAGGACAGTAAGTTAAAGAATTCAAGAACGTATTTGTACCATCAGCTACTGTCTCCTAACTGTTAATCTTTTGAGGATCACTTTATCCTCCAATAGAGGAGATTAAAAGGAGAAGGTACAACAACAAAGCTAATATGCTAGGCCTCCATGTTGGCTACTCTGGCTCTCTGCTCCCTCAAAGGACATCACTGTCAAAACAGGGTCACTCATTCAAATGAATGTAGATTAACTTGGGCCCTGTAAGTGAATCCACCACCATGAACTGATTTTTCTGCAAAATTGTAAATGCTGGTCTGACCTGAATGAAGTCATTGTACTGCTGTTTTGTCAACAAATAGTTAGCCTACACCATGTAGGATATAGCTTCCCATAGGCCTACCACCATAACATTGCCTTTACATGTATGTTTGTGTATGGATTAAACAAAGATACAGCTTATTAATGAGGGAGCTTTGGATGTGTCAGTAGGCATATTTTCATATTATCTTTGAACAGTTTCCATGCTTTATGTTAAGCTAGCTAATCGCCTCCTGACTCAAGCTCCGTAGATAATGCAGATATGAGAGTGGTAATCTTCTCATCTGACTCTTGAAAAGAAAGCAAATATATAAGCAAATTTTCAAACTATTCCTGTAACAGCCATAAGAACTGCACATTTTTACAGCATGAAAAAAGTCCCTATTTTGAGTATTTTAAGATTGCTGCCGGTCAACCATAGCAACTGTAAAGCTGGATTGAGCTATTTATAAGAAATGTTATGCAACTCATCCTGGAGATTATCCTGATTATCCAATTGGAAACAATACTTTTATCTTTTTTTACCCACTTATTTTACATGATACTTGATACTGCGCAGCATCTCACTGAAATCCCTTGATCGTTTTAGTTCATTACATAGATACCCCCTTGAAGATGACATCTTAAGGGAGAGGTTGGTGGGCAGAAAATACATGATGAGAGGGTAGAGAAAAGAAGAAAAGTGTAAAAAGTCATGTTATGCTAAATTACAAATGCAAGAAAGAAAAATATAGACAAAATATGGGATTCAAATGATGTGTGGCATGAAGATTGGCTACAGAGAATGGAAAGGCAGAAAAACCTTTCCAGTGCTACTCAGTGTAAAACCACAATAGGTCTTAGACAAGCTTATATTGGCTGTTATGTGAGAGTGGGTCATACACGGTATGACAGACAGTAATGTCTGTAAGTGTTGTACAGATACAGTATGATTGAAAATCCACTTCATTACATCATTTCCATGAACAATGTTTCCTTTTCTTTGTGTCTGATTCACTTTAGAGGCCTCTGACAAGTCTGTACACTGGGTTCTTCTGAATCTCGCACAGCTGAGTCAACATTATTTCCAGCTTACTGCTCTCTGCTGTTTAACAGGAATGATTATTGTGATGAATCATCATAATGCTTTTGCCGAAAAAAGTAGGCATGCATTTTGAGTTTCTGTGGATGCTTCGTGGCCATTTAACAAATACATAGAGTGGGGCAAAAAAGTATTTAGTCAGCCACCAATTGTGCAAGTTCTCCCACTTAAAAATATGAGAGAGGCCTGTATTTTTCATCATAGGTACACTTCAACTATGAGAGACAAAATGAGAAAAAAAAATC
Source organism: Zingel zingel (assembly GCA_023566125.1). Lineage (NCBI taxonomy): Eukaryota > Metazoa > Chordata > Actinopteri > Perciformes > Percidae > Zingel > Zingel zingel. Next base: position 17,798,051 of record CM042324.1, read on the forward strand.
CAGAAAATCACATTGTAGGATTTTTAATGAATTAATTGGTAAATTCCTCTGTAAAATAAGTATTTGGTCACCTACAAACAAGCAAGATTTCTGGCTCTCACAGACCTGTAACTTCTTCTTTAAGAGGCTCCTCTGTCCTCCACTCATTACCTGTATTAATGGCACCTGTTTGAACTTGTTATCAGTATAAAAGACACCTGTCCACAACCTCACACTCCAAACTCCACTATGGCCAAGACCAAAGAGCTGTCAAAGGACACCAGAAACAAAATTGTAGACCTTCACCAGGCTGGGAAGACTGAATCTGCAATAGGTAAGCAGATTGGTGTGAAGAAATCAACTGTGGGAGCAATTATAAGAAAATGGAAGGCATACAAGACCACTGATAATCTCCCTCGATCCGGGGCTCCACGCAAGATCTCACCCCGTAGGGTCAAAATGATCACAAGAACGATGAGCAAAAATCCCAGAACCACACGGGGGGACCCAGTAAATGACCTGCAGAGAGCTGGGACCAAAGTAACAAGGGCTACCATCAGTAACACACCACGCCGCCAGGGACTCAAATCCTGCAGTGCCAGACGTGTCCCCCTGCTTAAACCAGTACATGTCCAGGCCCGTCTGAGGTTTGCTAGAGAGCATTTGGATGATCCAGAAGAGGATTGGGAGAATGTCATATGGTCAGATGAAACCAAAATAGAACTTTTTGGTAAAAACTCAACTCATCGTGTTTGGAGGAGAAAGAATGCTGAGTTGCATCCAAAGAACACCATACCTACTGTGAAGCATGGGGGTGGAAACATCATGCTTTGGGGCTGTTTTTCTGCAAAGGGACCAGAACGACTGATCCGTGTAAAGGAAAGAATGAATGGGGCCATGTATCGTGAGATTTTGAGTGAAAACCTCCTTCCATCAGCAAGGGCATTGAAGATGAAACGTGGCTGGGTCCTTCAGCATGGCAATGATCCCAAACACACCGCCCGGGCAACGAAGGAGTGGCTTCGTAAGAAGCATTTCAAGGTCCTGGAGTGGCCTAGCCAGTCTCCAGATCTCAACCCCATAGAAAATCTTTGGAGGGAGTTGAAAGTCCGTGTTGCCCAGCGACAGCCCCAAAACATCACTGCTCTAGAAGAGATCTGCATGGAGGAATGGGCCAAAATACCAGCAACAGTGTGTGAAAACCTTGTGAAGACTTACAGAAAACGTTTGACCTCTGTCATTGCCAACAAAGGGTATATAACAAAGTATTGAGATGAACTTTTGTTATTGACCAAATACTTATTTTCCACCATAATTTACCAATAAATTCATTAAAAATCCTACAATGTGATTTTCTGAATTTCTTTTCCTCATTTTGTCTCTCATAGTTGAAGGGTACCTATGATGAAAATTACAGGCCTCTCTCATCTTTTTAAGTGGGAGAACTTGCACAGTTGCTGGCTGACTAAATACTTTTTTGCCCCACTGTATATATTTTTCTTGTGTAAAGAGGCTGATGCACATACAGCGGACATTTAAAGGGCATCCTTCGGCTGCAATTGTCCTCCAGAATTTGCTGGGATGCAAAGGCAGCCACGTAGTGATTGGAGCCTGTACTTCCCCACTATTTCAAATCATTATCATTACACCGAAAAACCTTTGAGCAAGTAACAGAAGGTTGTGGCTTGATTTACAGTTAGCATGGCTTGGTGTTTTTGAGCTGCACAGTGCATATTATATTGCAGGACATGACAAAACATGCCCGACGACAATTTCCTCAGGGAGCACCCGTTCTTCAACAGTTTGTGGCACATCATGATTAAAGGGAAGTGAATATTGTGTTTTGCCATTTTGCAAATTAATTCATGTTTACTGGAGTGTTATTTTTGTTTTTTCTCATGCACGTTTCACTGTGACATAAGGATACTTTGTTTTCAAATGCTTAAAAGTACTCAGTAAAGAAGAATGGCAACTGTAAGCGTTATATAGCCTACTATTACATATTGTTAGATTATTATTGCTGATTATTATTATTGCTGATACATACTGTATGTGTAAGTAACATTTCATTCATATGATGTTTTGTCGTTTATTTTGTCAGCCTGTACACTCTTCACTATGTTTGTACTGTGTGTGTGATCTCGAGGGTTCATACTGTTCTGTACTGGAATTTTTTTGTACCAAAATCAGAAGCATATAGTTGTACTGTGTGAACAACAATATAGCTTTAATGAAATATATGTGTGTGTGTGTGTGTGTGTGTGTGTGTGTGTGTGTGTGTGTGCTTGTTTTACTATATTCGTGGGGGCCAAAAACCGAGGAATACAGTATACTTGTGGGGTCTGCACAGCCTTGTGGGGCCCAAAATGCTGGACCCCACAAGATTAAAGGGCTGTTTGAAGGTTAAGACTTGGTTTTAGGATTAGGGTTAGAATTAGGTTATGGTTAGGGTGAGGGTAAGGGTTAAGGTTAGGCATTTAGTTGTGATGGTTAAGGTTAGGGTAAGGGGCTAGGGAATGCATTATGTCAATGACGGTATCTTGACCCACAAAGATAGTGAAACAAACGTGTGTGTGTGTGTGTTTGTGTGTGTGTGTGTGTGTGTGTGTGTGTGTGTGTGTGTGTGAGAGAGAGAGAGAGAGAGAGAGAGATAGAGAGAGAGAGAGAGAGAGAGATCCAACAGCGCCACCCAGTGGACGCAATCGAAATAGCATTTCACTTACAGCAGAACCAATTTATTTCACTTGAAAACATTTACACGGATAAACACGAGGAAAGGTGGACAACTGTAGCCTAGTCTGCTGTTGTAAGAGACGTTTTATCTTAATTTTAGACTTTTTAAACAGGTACCTGACTACATAAATCGGCTCTTAGTTTAAAACCGACGACTCAGCTGTCTTTAACCTTACTTCTCTTCTTGTTTTCAACGTAAACCTCGACAGACACGAATCAGGAAGTCCGGGGATTTTTCGAAACAAATTTGAATGGACAGTGGCTGTACGCCACCTTTTAACGACAAATAATGAAGAGCCACATTTGTTAACTTTTACAGTTGATTTATCGATGTAGTGCATTTTATTATTACTATCTTATTGACTTATCTCAGTCGTCATTCGTTACCCGGAACACCTGGATTTTCACTTTACGGGTGAAAGGGATGGATGTTCCTCACCTCAGTGAAGATGAAATGGCAGAGATTAAAAAAGACGTGAGTAGCCTACTATAATTCAGCCAAATCATGCTTCCGAATAAATAATACTTCTGCTAAAGTAAGTTATGTGCAAAATACAGACAACTTTATTTGCAACTTGTTTGGCGTTAAAGGCCTGGGAATGGGCGGAAATATCGTTACCCCACACCCCACCTTCTCTATGCCCACGTCAACTTCCAATTCTCTTTAGGACTGGACAACAAAACACAATATTGCACACACAGGCTGGAGTTTGAGTGCACTTTTTTTGTAACTACAGCCAGTATTTTCTTAGTTGTTAAAGCTGACTTATCAATAGAACTAGCAGAAGCTAAAACAGGGATAGACAACTGGAGAGCAGAACCAGACCAGGTTAGAGAAGTGATTTCTGCTGTTGACTTTTGAGTAGGCTACTGTAGAATGAAAACCTGCAGATTCTCAGCCTTCCCAGACCCTATACAACAAGTTAACCCTCCTGCTCGGAACCTCCTATAGCTCACTTTTTCCCCTTTTGTGTCTCCTACATGGCTGCTGTGGATTTCCAGGTGCTGACCAGACTGCGGCACTATCTCTGTGACAAGATCAAAGCCGAACGCCACCTTGACTACCTGCGCTCTCGCAGGATCCTGACACGAGACGATGCGGAGGAAATCAGCTGCAGGACCACACAGACCAAGAGGACAGCCGTGTTGTTGGACATACTGGCCGAGAACCCCCGGGGCCTGGATGCCTTGATTGAGTCCATAAGGGAGTTGCGCTCACAGAACTTCATCATCACTAAAATCACAGATGAGGTGCAAAAGGCAAAAAACGAGAAGATCGAGTCTCTCAGAGGTTAATAGGCCAAGTCCCAATGAAATCTGTTGTGTATTTCAAATCTGAGATGTTATTGATGCTCTAATTCAACTCTCCTGACCACTTTTCTGTCGCTCCACAGCTTCCAGTTCTTTGTCTGACAGCAGCCTGTGCACTCCGAGCACAACCAGCGACATTCCCCCGACGTTTTCAAACAACTCCACCCTCCTCTTTCACCCAGACGGAGAACGCAGTTTTTCAACCTCAGATGTAGCAGGCTCACTCAATCTGCCATCGTTACAGAAAGGTGGAGACTTGCCTTCTGTGGCCAGTGCTAGCATCGGCATAGCTTCCTCCACAACCTCCTCCAGCCTCCCGAAGCCCGGAGACCCTGGAGCTCCTCCGCTGCCGGAGGAGGAAACGGTTCAATCTCCTTCCAACATAGATGCCGGAGCACCAGGGTGCACCAACAGTGGAGGGGACCCAAACTTCCAGCCCCTCCGGTCGCGCTCTCTCACTCCAACATCACATACGAACATCTTTTAATTTCAAAGGGACAAACCAGCAACTCATAAACAAACCCTCTCTCACTGTTGTCTCACACTCTTGTTGGTGTTGCTCATGCCTTTGATTAGGCATCAATTGCTACTATACTACTATAATTTGTCACTTGGGCTGAAGTATTGTTTGAATGTTTTTGATACAGGTGCCAATTCGTGACCTTAGCTTTGATACTAAGGCTAAAATAATAGCATAGTTTCAAGAATATATACATTTTTCCAAAAAATGTATAATTTATTAAACAAAATAAGCCACTTTGTTAAATGTTCTTTAAATATAAGCAGGTGTACAATAACTTTGCCTAAATAAAATACAGTTTAAATTGGCAAAATTATGATTTTAAATCTGAAACTGATCCAAAACAAAGTAAAGAAGAATATGAATTTGAGCAAGCTTTCAGTACTTAACAGTTTTCGATAATTGGGCTTCAAACATATTTTGGTACCCTAAAGTATTAATGTTTGATTATGTCATGAGCTAAGGAAATCTGACTCTCCCACTCTGAAACTTTCTACTCCTCTTCTTTGACCAAAGGTGTGATTTCCTGATAAACTGTTTAGTGTGAAAACACAGCAGCTACAGTTTAGGTGCAGTGAGAAACTGTTATACACTGGAAGTAACTAATTGAATTAATTAAAACTAATGAGCCAGTCGGATCTCATAAGACGCTGCCTTTGACCACAGCAGTGTGGCTCCAAATTATGATTTCCAGTTTATTCAGTGCAGCAATAAGTCGACAAGAAGCTGCTTTACATTTTCGTCACTACTAACAGAAGTCTTAATTCACAAAACATTGTTTAAATAACTGACAATTTCCTGCTTATTACTTCATTCAGTGGTCATGTACAATAATCTATTGCATAAAGGTTTTTTAAATGAATTCAGCTCATGCTTCCTTTCTTCAATGGTGACTGTGTGGTGGTTTAGAAAAAAATGGTTAAGTTTGCTGATTTCATCAGAGATAGTAAGGACATACAGTATTTTTAACACCAATAAATCCCACAACCTTCTGAGACTCTTGATAGCTCTTGTAATACAATATTAATTCATTGCAGAAGCATACTAGCAGTGTCAGTTTCTGTGTGCAAAGATTCTGTAACTGTTTTGGAAAAACTGGAAAAGCTGAAAATGACACAGAGGTATGACATGTCATTGTAGTGAAGGCTGGTATGGTGACTGCACTGTCTGATCTTCATAGACAGTGGACAAGCCTCAAGTGTTACCCTGGTCGCTCTGTGGCTCGCTGGTGCAAAGGTAATTTATTTATATATATATATATATATATTGACTTTTTAGTTAAATTTGGTGCTTTTACTATCTGTACTAATTATATATCCCAACAAGGGGTTGTAAACATTTTGTATAATTACACTACAATAATATCTACAATGTAAGTGTCTTTAACTTTCATTCATTACTGTTTGCTGTTTGCTACTGTTTTGCTAAGATTTTAAATTTAATATCCTGATAGGTTAAGTAATTGTAAAAAGTAGTAAAAGTCTGCATTTACAGTCTGTTACAGGCTCGCTGTTGCAGGTATTCTACAGTAAGCTATGGTTGAGCTAAAAATGACTTAGTGATGCTGAAAAACACTTTTGATGTGTTTTTAGAGCATTATAGCTTATGTTAGTGTGATTAGTCTGCACTCCATACTAAGATTTTAAAGAGAGTTTGAGAGAATGACAGCAGTGAGCACACGCAGGAGAACCAGTTAAACATCACAATGACTGGAATGGTTAAACCCTTATCTTAAACACATGTCTGACATGTAGAAAGACTCTCAAAAACAGTCAAATTCTATTCTGTACTGGAGTATGGCGGATGACTCTGAGCAGCTGTTGGCCTCCCGGCCAGAGGAGAGAAGGCTAAACGGCCGCTGCAGATGGAGCACTCCCACTCAGACCCTGAAGTCCAAGGTGGTGGAGGACTTCAGACGGAGGCTCAAATACTTCTTCATGAACCCCTGTGAGAAATACAGAGCCAGGGGTCGCAAACCATGGAAACTGATGTTACAAATATTAAAAATTGCAATCATCACAGTCCAGGTACTACCCAGAATTATTATTTAATTAATTTTTTTTTTTTTAATTATTATTATCTTTTTTTTGGTATTAAATGTATGTTCCCCCCCCCCCCCCCCCCCACCGCTCCTTCGCTTCAGTTGGTCTCTTTCGGCCTGAGCAACGAAATGATGGTCACCTTCAAAGACGAAAATCTGATGACATTTAGACATCTTTTTCTAAAAGAATACAAGGATCACCGGCTGGGAAACTATGCACTGTACACGAAAGCAGATGTGTATGATCACATCTCCTACATTATCGACAGGGTACTGTAGTTTTATATGGAAGATAAGAGTTTACCTTTATATCACACAGGGATTTGATGTATGAAAAAATGTGTTTCACTCTTCTTCTTTTCTGATTTTTTTCCCAGTACATTAATCTCCAAAACTTGACTGTAGGCAATCTGGCATACGACAGTGCTGATGGCAAGTACACTCCTCTGTCTGTCTGTCAAGAGTTTTACAGAAACAGCAGCATCGATCCTGCAAATGAGACCTTTGATATTGATCCACATATTGATAAAGGTACAAAAGCACAACATTGCTATACAAATACATTCAAAATAATTGAATCATCAAATAGAGTCATAAGTAGCTGTGGAATTTGTGTATTTATGTCTACCATGACTTGTATCCATATTGTTTGATGTATTTATGGAAGCTGAATCATGGCAGGAATGGAAAATAATCACAGTGTGGATTTACTTGTGACTCCATGAAAAGAGGAAGTAGCGCATTCAGAGGAATGAATGCTGAGTAATCCCTCTGTTTGACTATAAAATTAAATCTAACTGCTTTTTATTTTAATTTATTGCCTGTATTTCCTCCTCACAGAATGTATTTCCATATATCCTGTGCAGTCGTTCGACAACCATAGCAGTTTGGCCACATATGTGAACTTCTCGTTAGATTTCAAAAGGTGAAATCTGTGGTAAACTAAAAATGCTTCTGTCATGCTAGGTGGTGAGAGTGATGCCTGCTAATATATGTTTATGTGCCCAGGCTGCTATCGGTGAACATCTACCTTGCTCTGAAAACAATCAACCTGCAGACTGTGCGGCACCACGAGCTACCAGACTGTTATGAATTCCATATAATGGTTGGTGACAATGTCTGGACACACACCCTCGTCTGAGCTTTTAGGATGATTTTATATGCTGATAAATAGTTTCTCTTTAACTTGCCACTCACTCAATCTTTGTTTTGATACAGATCAAGTTTGACAATCGTGCACACAGCGGAAAGATAAAGGTTAAGGTCGAAAATGATGCAAGAATTTATGAATGCAGAGACTGGAATGTGGAAGGTGCATGTAAGTTCGACCCAAACTCCATTTCATCCCACCCATTGATATATATTATATTATGACCCAGCCAAACAAAAATACTGGTTATTACTTCAAAGGCCATCAGGGGACACAGTGACATTATTCTGTCCCCCTTGACATCTGTATATGATATACTGTATGATCTAACTTAGCATGATAGCTGAACTACGGTGGCCTTGAAGTGCAAATCACAACAGCAAATAGAAAAACGCAACAGCAAATCATAAAACACGACGGCAAATAGGAAAACATGACAGCAAATATGAAAACACTTCATCAAATCATAAAACACGACAGCAAATAGGAAAACATGACAGCAAATATGAAAACACTTCATCAAATCATAAAACACAACGGCAAATAGGACTGTCTGTTAAAAGTAGGCACTTTTCCGTGTTTTTCACCTCTCCTTCCTGTTAAAAGACAGACAGTCCGTCTGTCCAATCAGGAGGGTCCGTCCTCTGCTAGATAGGCAGTCCCTCCAGGATTTCGCAGCCTTTTTTTTAGATTGTTGTGGCCCAAAATGCCTGATTTTGCGGGAGCTTTTGTAAAGAATTGCGATAAAAGTTGCGATATCTTTTGTATGTTTGTTGCAATGAAGTTGATTGAGACAGTGAAAGCTGCAAAAAAGTTGTGATTTTTTTTTTTTTTATAGTTCTTTAAAAATGGAATAGGAAATAGGAAACTTGTTTTGGGGAGAATAAAATTACTCTGGGCTGAGTTTTCCTAGTAACCTTACCAAAACGGCTCAGGATGCTGTAAATGTTGGTATAATATGAAAATGGCTTGTGGATTTAAGACAAAAAATAATAATTTATTGAATCAATCAAATTTGAACATATCTGTCAGTGGCTTGTTGATCTTTACATTGTTAGTTATTTTCCTATGCTGGCCTGGGCTTGGACACATTCATACGGTTTTAAAGTACTGACTTTAACTTATCATTAACACAATAACGAGTGCAGCTGTCCTCAGTTTAGGTCATCGTGTCATCTCATCTCCTTTTTCTCCTGCATCCACCGTGTGTGTGTTGTGTGTGTGTGTGTGTGTGTGTGTGTGTGTTTGTGTGTGTGCAAGCGTCAGTCACGGGGGGTATGGAGCAGTAGCCCCACCCGCTGCAGAGAGCCGACAGCCAGGATGGAAACGGCAGCAACTTCAGCGACTTTTAAATCGTTAAAGTCTACATTTATGTTAAAATGTATCGGACGGTCTGAAATGTTTTGCATGGTCTTTCGCTGTGCGTTTTTTTGGTAAATGAGTCACACACACGTCTCGTCTTCATATCAAAAACAAGGAAATGATCAACCCGTTCTCACTCCCGATTGGTCATTGGCTCTCAGAGTGCACGTGGGACTGCTGTGAATGGTTGACGTCGTGGGAAACTTCAGGTTATTGGTCAAATGTGCGGAAAAGTTACGGTGATTGGTCAAAATTGCGAGTCGCACCAAATTCGTGGTGATTGGTTGAATTTGCGTGAATTGGCGCGATCGCAACATCGCAAAATCCTGGAGGGACTGAATAGGCCCTACCTTTTCCGGTAGAAGTTAATGCTGTTGTGTTTTAAAATTTGTTGAAGTGTTTTCATATTTGCTGTCGTGTTTTCATATTTGCTGTTGTGTTTTCCTATTTGCCGTCGTGTTTTCCTATTTGCCATTGTGTTTTATGATTTGTTGAAATGTTTTCCTATTTGATGTTGTGATTTGCACTTCAGGGCCACCGTACTGACCTGATTATTACAAGAAAAACAACAGTGTGTGTCTCAGCTTTGTACAAGCAGCAGTAACAAAAACAAGCTGTTAATGCAACCTGAAATCTGTGGCTCTGGTTCTAGCTGGTCAGAACGATTACCTCCTCCTGTCATTAGATTCTGTGGTAATCCTCGCCTGCTTCATCTCTCTCATCCTCTGCATGCGATCCGTCATCAATGGCATCCAACTCCAGTTTGTAAGTTATGAGAAACAAGTCAATTATTAGTGTCACCATTTTTTTTTTTTACTATTAAAGATAAGGCCAATTATTCAGTAATAAATGACTGATGTAATCAGCACAACACATTATATGAAAACCAGCATCAGAAGCAGGACTGTAGGTGATGTCATGTCCTCCCCTGTATTTATTTTTTAGGAATTTGTTGGGCTTAACAACCTGGGGGGAGTTTACATTATACACTTAAAAACGTACACATGGTGGGTATTTATAGACTAATTCCAGTGTTTTAGACTCAATATATTTAAATTGGACTACCTATAAACAAACAATACATAAACAAATGAATAATAAATAGAGGATTCAGTTTTTCCCTGCCAGAATTTGAATCTTGTCAGTGTGTTTTCATACATTTGTAAAATGTAACTGAAAATAATAATTTTTTTTTGAGGGGGTTGTATTGTGGGGACTCACAACCTCAGTATTATTGATGGGGCAGAGCCATAGCCAGTATTTTATACTGATCAAATGATACAAGAGTCATCACATCCTCATCAAATAAAAAGTACAAACCTCTCATAAGTTAAAACGTGAAATCATATAATGTGGAAATTGAGCAATCCACCCACTATGTGTTGATGGTATGAATCCTGGTTTGTTGTGTATTTATTTTACGATATCTGAATTTTCTCTCATGCAGGAGTTCAACATATTCTTCTATGCCTACTACAATAAAATTGTGTCTTGGTCAGACCGCATGGAGTTTGTGAACGGCTGGTATATCCTCATCATTGTGAGTGACACATTGACCATCACTGGGTCAGCACTCAAAATTGGAATACAAACAAAGGTTTGTTTTTCATTGAGCTTTATTGGCTATATTTGAATTAGATTATTCACTGTTGGCATGTTGGACTCGGGGTAAAGGCAGTGGGTAAAGAGTACAGGCCCTTAACTGTATTTGTACTCTCTTTCCTCTTGCAGTACCTGACAAACTATGACGTCTGCAGTATCTTGCTGGGTACAGCCACAATGCTCGTCTGGGTCGGCGTGATTCGTTACCTTGGCTTCTTCAAGAAATACAATGTAAGAACTTCCATGCTTCTTTTTTTTTTTTGCATAATACATCAGCCAACCTGTTAAAAGTAGCAAATGCATATTCAGAGGAACTGACAACCTTTATTCCTCTCTAGATATTAATCTTAACCCTAAGGGCAGCGTTCCCAAATGTGATCCGATTCTGCTGTTGTGCAGCCATGATCTACCTCGGGTACTGTTTCTGTGGCTGGATCGTCCTTGGGCCTTACCATGACAAAGTATGACCATTATAATCATAATTAATCTTTGTGTCATTGTGGCCTAATAAATCTGCCTACACATCAGGGAGCTCCTTTCTGGTGACACTGAAGTATTACAAAACCTTTTTTTTTTCCAGTTTCGAACGCTCGACAAGGTGACAGAGTGCCTCTTCTCTCTCATCAACGGGGATGACATGTACGCCACCTTCCTGAAGATGAGACACGAGGGCTACATGGTGTGGCTGTTCAGCAGACTTTACCTCTACTCCTTCATCTCCCTCTTCATCTACATGGTGCTCAGCCTCTTCATCGCTCTCATCACTGACACCTATGAGACCATCAAGGTCAGTCTGAGTCACCTGGATTCAACATACTGAGAAATAGTCTTTGATCTTGCTGTAAAGAGATGTTTTTCAGGTCATACTTTTTATTTATTCTTCCACTTGAGTTACCTAATGCTTTACAATGATTTTTCCCCAGCATAACCAGCTAGACAAGGTGCCAGTGTCCCAGCTTCAGGCTTTCATAGCAGAGTGCAGAGACCAGCCTGAGTCTGGAAGATACCAGACTGATGAAGAGCCAGCTGCCTGCTGCCTCTCTCCATACTGCTGCTTTGGATGACGTGAGAAGACGGTGGCTTTTATCTTTGTGTGGACAAATCATGAGACTGAATAAGACCGCAAAGAGCCCTGACTGTCTGCATGGAGAATTTGATTATACTGATGTGAATGCTAGAATATCTTCTTACTCAAGTAGAATTATTTTAACTTGTTTCTTTTTACTTGAATTGCTGAACACTACTGAAGTAAATGCTCAGAGGACCAGTAAGGTATATATGGTCACCAGTGTAACCACCTGATATAGTTGTAGTAGTAATTTCAATATAAAAATACACTTACAACCAATACCTCCTCAGTTCAGTGATGCATTCAAACGTGGTTTTCAACTCAACTTTTCTTTACAAAACAGATTTCTCAGAGATTACCTGAAGAGGAATTTCCTTCTGACCGCACAATAACAGCATAACTGTAGGCTATGCGTCTTTTTACAAGCACATGAATGTACTACTTAATTGAAATGAAAGTAGATTTACTGATTTTTAAATCTAGCTTACCCTGAATGTACTAGCCCAGGGGTCACCAAAAACTTTTTGAAACTGAGAGCTCATGGGTACTGAGTCATACGAAGGGCTACCAGTTTGATACACTCTTCTGAAATAACAAATTTGCTCAGTTTGCCTTTAGTTATATATGATTATTAATGATTAATGATAGTCATCTATGTGAAGACACTGATCATGTTAATGATTTCTCACAATAATTATCAACAATGACTTAACAAGGTGGGAAACAGATAATATCAATATTCAATTTTCATTTTTAGAACAGGCCTGAGGGTTACTCATGTGGTCCTTGGGGGCTACCTGGTGCCCGCGGGCACTGTGTTGGTGACCCCTGTAACTAGCCTATATAAAGAAAAAAAGGTATTCAGTTATTGCAAAGTTCAGTGTAATTGTTTGTGTTTCATCCTTTGCAGTATTTTGTACTGTGCCCTTTTCTCTGAAAAATGTCTGTGTAACTAAATTGATATATAGGCCTAACTGTCTCAATGGTTTTACTTTGTCTAGCCATTTATGTACTGGTTCGGCTGCTCTGGCCAAATTCTTTTTCGTTTTTTACCGATTAAGTTAATTCTGAATCATTACATTCTACACTAATATACGATGTGTCTTAAGGTCAACGTTATATCTTCAATGACAACTATTAAAACAACTAAAATGTATCCCGGTGTATCAAACGTCTCTACAGAGTACAATGTACATTTCGTTTGCCACAGCATAATGCAAATAAATGTAAACTGTGTATTACATTTATAAATGCAAGTTAATATATTGCCTTACCTCTTGCGTCGACACCTGACAGCATTTCTCATTTGCATAATCGTCCACTGCACACGTGTATATCCAATGCACGGCTCAGATACTGGTTGCTTAACAACGCTGCCTCCAATAACAGTGACGTATGGTTTGAAGCCAGCGGAGGAATAGATTAAAAAAAAACTAAAAACCCAGCAGCAGCAGCCGTTCTACTGTCTGTCTGGTCATCTCTGCTTTCAGATTAAAGTAGGTGAGATTTGTGCTTGTTTTTGCTGCTGACAAGGTGACGACTGAACTCGGCGCGACAGTTTTTGGTGTTTTCGATAAAGGAGCATTTTGTTAATGCTGACAACTTCACTGAACTCGGCAAGTGTTGGGCATTAGCTAGCTAGTTGACCCATTTCACGCCGCACCCGTGAGTATGTTTAACTTATCATAACGTTACAGCTAATATCTTATCCAGGTTAATTCAGATTTAACTTATTGGTTAAAATTAAATTAATGTTACAAATTAGGACGTTTAGGCTAAGTTACCCTGCTGCAGTATACTATCCAACTAGCTAAACGTTAAAGTTAGTAAATTAATTTACTATTGTAGCTAATCAAAACGCAAGGGTTTAACTAGCTAGCTAACGTTTGCGAACCTTGCAAACGTTAACGTTACATTGTAATTTAACGTAAGTTACGCGATTTAGCTAACTTAAGTAACTGTTCTTTAACGATACTAATATATAACGTCAAGGTAAAACGACTGCATTAAGCCAAAGGACACTTGACTTATCTCCGCCTCTGTTAGTGTAACTTTAGATAAAAGTTGTGCATGCCTTCTGGTTTGTTAGATAACAACATTGCCAATAATCTAACCAAGCAAGGATGCACATTGACACAGAACAGAAAAGCAGACACTTCTATTGACTGGTAGTAAGGTCCTCACCAGCATGGTGCATTCAGCTTTTACTGTTGCATTACTTAACATGACTCCCTTTTTGTCTACACAATGTGCTTGACAGCCCCTGAACACAAGTTAGAACATTTCAGTGCATTCATTGTAAAGTTGTGGGAGTGGTAGGTAGCTGGTTCATCTTGTTTCACGGCATGTCAACATCATGATACTGTCCTGAAGGCACAATAGTAAAGAAACTACACACAGCCTATACTCTTAGACATTTTTATCTTTGTAAATCTTTTGGCTTTTTGCTGAGATCATTTTACCACCCTGCAATTCAGTTGTCAGTGGCCAATAGGAGCGCCCCACTGGCTCTAAACCCCTCTGGCACACATCAGCAGTTAATCCTGTGTGGGTGAAGCAGCAGCCCAGATTATCTATTACTGGTCTATCTCATGGCTTGATGCTCCATTGCAGGGTTCAGTTCCAGTGGGAGCCTCTGATCCACCACCTGAGTGCTAATCCGTCTTCCGTTTGGTAACTCATGACCTCACATCCGTGTGTCCTGATGTGTCGGTGATATGGGAGAGTGGTGGACAACTGTGCCAGTAGGGACATCTATGGGTAAGTTTCTCTGATGTATTTTGTATAATATGTCCAAAATAGAAAGACTAATCCGCTGTGCTTTTTTGGGATCTACTAGAGGTGACCCATATTTGTGTTCTCATTTTAGAGCAGCAACCTAATTCAAGCCTCTCAGTATAAAAACGTACAGTAGATGTAGTAGTGATGTGAGTTGCCCTAATTTCCCCGTCTCTGTTTTAAGGAAACTATGAGATCTCCAGTATATCACATGTGACAATGTCGCCCTCAAGACAGAACAACCTTGTGTCAATGCAATCTTCTTTGCCCCTGTCCCTGAGAAGCTCATACAATGGGATTAGTGCCTTTTGCACAGAGGATACTATTCCTCAATGCATTTCATACATCAATCAGGTACAGAAATGTCCTACTAAATGCTCATTATTGCAATATATTATTTGCACTTGACGTTTTTAATTTCTGTAGAGATCATTCACTACAGTGGTGACATATTTCCTCTTCACAGGAGCTTGACTCACTGGGCCTTTCCTCCACATGTATTGAGGCCAGCTCACTAGAGGGAGCCGACCTGAAGACAGTGCCAGCTCTGAATGCCATGTATGAGCTAATGCAGATTCACAGACGCAATATGTGCACTTTAGAAGAGCTCGAGAAAGAACAGCAGAAAAAATCCAGCACCTTGGACCACATGCAGATGAACAACTCCAGACTCAAGGTACGTATGACAGGGGGGTCTCTCAGGGATATGTCTGTCTAAGTCCAGTTTCAATACAAGACAATGGTTACATCTCATAACCCTTAAATTGCCTCCTTGACTCCTCCACTTGCCTCCCTTTCTTGTGCCTTAGTCCCTCCCACCGAGGAGGCACGGGAGAGACGCGAGTAAATCATGGGAGGAGAGAGGCGCCGAGTGTTTTAGGGACGAGAAGTCCTTTCCTCTGAAGCGTCCCATGCAGGGTCCAGCCAAATGGCTAGTGAATGTTCAAATTTTACCAGCCACTCAATAGATTACCATTGTTTTGTTTTTTTGGCTGGTGAGTGAAGCAAATCTACCAGCCACTTGTATATTTTACCAGCATTTGGCTAGTAGATGGTGCTAATTTTGGACCCTGGTCACATGAATTCGTCAGCTGTTTGGGCAGAGTTAGCAACTCCTTCAGCTGCACAGCTTCCGGGAAGGCTGCTCTCGTGTATCGTGCGCTCATGGCTCCTTGGTCATCCTTCCTCAATGCTCACTCCTCTACCCTCGGGGCAGAAATAAGAGTTTTGAGACAGCCTTCACTGCGGAGGGACAGAACAACTTCCGGTTCAGCCGAGGAACAAGGAGTCAAGGAGCTATCAAATAAGGGTTATGAGATGCAGCCAGTGTCTTGTTTTATTCCTTTTTGGATCCAGCTCTGTGTACCCACAGACTATAATCTGAACATGTCTGTGAGGTGCAGTAATCAATTGGTAACCACTAGAGGGCAGAAAAGAAATATACAATTTTGTATACAGGAAATGTCCTTCCCTCCCATTCTTCCAAAAAGAAATGAATATGACTGCTATACAACAGAAACCAAACAAGGACAAACCTCGCCAAGTAATGTGCTCGGATGTCTCACTACTTACTATCATTTTGAATAGCACAATGATGGTCATGATCCCTTATCTCAACAGAAACATACATATTCTATCTAATCCTACCAGTGAAGAAGTCAAGGGTATTTGTATCACAATAATAAAAAATTTAAAAACGGCAAATATGTGGCCCACATGTGTGAATATTGTTGGTGTATTTACAGCCTGTCTTATTAAATCCTCAGATGGCACATGCTATCCAATTTTAGGATGTGGCGTTCAGGAATCCACTCTTGTAGCTTTAACCCTGAACTGATTGCTGATGCAAAACGTTGCCACTTCACTGTGCTCATAAGTTTGTGCATTTCCTTCCAGGATCAGTTGGAACTGTCTATAAGGGAGAAATCAGGTCTACATGAGACAGAGAGGCAGCTGCACCTCAAAATTAAGACTTTGCAGAGCTGCTTAAAAACAGAAAAAGATGAGGTATCATTTTACTGTATTTTTATAATGACAAACAAGTGCATACATTATGCATGATCCTACCCAACTCATGATTCAATCATCCTCGACAGGTTCAGAAGCTCCAGAGTATCATTGCCAGCCGGGCCTCTCAGTACAGCCATGATGCCAAGAGAAAAGAGAGAGAAGCTGCAAAGCTCAAGGAACGCCTCGGCCAGTTACTGGTCGACAGAAAGGATAGAAAACTGGGTATGTATACTAATGCTCTTTATTCTGTTCATTTCAGAGCAAGTTAATTACATTCTATTTTTCCCAACTAGCTATCGACGTACTGAATTGTTTGGGACGTTCGGATGGAAAAAGGAGCCACTGGAAGACTACAAAAGCGACAGCCAGGTATCGTGAAAGCCAGCTTCTCACTTGTTGACCCTATTTTCAGAATTTGTAATCATCAATTAGATAACCGTATTTTGTAAAATGCTCTCTGCAGCCATGAGGGTGAGATGTACACGTCCTTGCTCAAAGACTACGAGGTGAGTCAGAGGTCCTTGATGCTGGAGAACGCTGAGCTTAAGAAAGTTCTCCAACAGATGAAGGAGGAGATGATTCATATCCTAAGTCCACGCCGGCCCACCAGAGGAGCCAATGCTGATGTGAGTCACGAGCAGGTATCTGGGTTTTTATCATAGTACTAATGCACAAAAAAGAAACTTGATAAATGGGTTTGAGTAGTTATTACCTGTGTGTCAGATTTTAATGATATGATGTGCTTGCATGTTGAAAAGTTTGTTTTGGCTGTTTTTGCTCAGGCTGATTCAGATGGGGAGGAGAAGGCGGGTGATTTTAGCAGGGAAAGTCTTGACCAATCCTGTGAGCATGCCAGGGAGCAGCTCACCAACAGCATCCGCCAGCAGTGGAGGAAACTGAGGAACCACATGGAAAAGTTGGACAGCCAAGGTACCTGCAGCACTGTCCCATACCCTGAAATACTGCAAAAGTAACTGAGGTTCTTGTGGTGCTCATTTTATAGAGTAAAGGTTGTTCAACAACTTAATGTTAGTTTATTAAAAAAAGTTGGATTCTGGGGAAATGTGTAGCTGTTACAGACATACAGCATGGAATGACATTTTAGATGATCAGCTGCCAGTGTATTTGTTTGCCAAGCCTCGCAAGTGCAGAATCAGCTGGAGTCCAATAAAGAGGTGATACCAAGGGAGACCCACGAGGATGAGATGGAGAGGATGAGGCATGAAGTGCAGCAGTGCAAAGAGTTCATTCATGCACAGCAACAGCTCCTCCAGGTCAGCTTCTGCTTGTTTACATAAGAGCAGAGATGATCAGTAGATCTGTGAAGGTTAAACATTTGTTAAGCAGAGATAGATATAATATAGAGAGAGAGAGATATATGTATATTGATTGATTGCCGATAAATGAGCCTTTGTATGTTATTTGGAAGTTGGAAAAAGTAATTCAAAAAGGATTAAAGCGTCTGTCCATTTCTGCCCATCCAGCAACAACTCAACACATCATTTGATGATGAGACAGCAGCTCTTCTTAATGACTGCTACACACTCGAGGAGAAGGAGCGTCTCAAAGAGGAATGGAGGCTCTTTGAGGAACAGAAGAGAAACTTTGAGAGGGAAAGAATGAACTTCACAGAGGCTGCTATTCGCCTGGGGCGAGAGGTACTCAAGTCCTCTGATGTACCACAATTGTATTAATAATAATAATAATAATAATAATAATAATAATAAAAAAATAAATAAATACACTTTCTTCTCCACAGAAAAAGGCCTTTGAGGAGGACCGTGCCTCTTGGCTGAAGAATCAGTTTTTGAACATGACTCCCTTTACAGACCATAGGAGATGTTCCTCTTCTGACGGTCAAAGTGCCTTATCAATCCGTAAGTGTCGGAGAGGGAGAGAGAGGGAGAGAGAGAGGGAGAGAGAGAGAACAAAATTTGTCAGGAAACCACAACGAACAAGGAAAAACTGCATGTAAACACCAGTGACCGTATGAAGTGTTTTCAGTGACTTTAATTTGACTATCCGCTGCATTTCAGGAAGTGAGCCAGAGATGAGGATGTCTTCCACGAAAGCTCGGCTGGTCACATCGTCAACCCGCGCCACGTTCTCCACTCCTAAACCTACACAAAGTGCTACTGTGCCATCCACAACTGAACTTTATCGGACACTCCGCCTCATACCAGACAGCAGGTATTATTCAGTCACTTGATATTATTAGTGCCTGTATTTTTTTGCAGTGCTGCAATCAGACCCTTTTTAGCTGGTAGGTTTGGTGCAAAGTCATACTATCAATCCTTATTTTTTTTTTTTTTTCAGTTCCTCCAGACATTCAAATCGAGGACGATGGCAAGAGTCCAGCAGCATTGAAGATGGAGATATTCGGGTCAAATCAAGAAACGGAGTTCGATGTGGAGACTTGAGTATCTTCTCTTTGGGTGAAGATGAGAACAGCCTCACTTGAAGAACTTCCAGTGCCTTTTTGATATAATTTTGCAGTTGACTTTAGCATCAATTCATGGCTGAATTCAATTACCACTGATGAACACTACATTTGCTTTTCAGCATTTCTATGTTGCTTTTGTTATGGACATGCACATATCATTCACCAAAGCTGATCAAACAAGAAAGCACTTTAATGATTGTACATTTATTTCCTTTACAATCAAATCAAAACTGACAATTCAGATTTTAAGCTATATTCAAATGTATCTACCGAGTAGTGATTTGAACATATTGGAGTAAGAAATCTCTTTTTACATGTGGGTTATAAACCGTCTCTGATTATAGTCAATGTTTAAGTTTAGAATTAACATGTTTTCATAGTCTAGATGGTATAAATTATAATTTTAATGGGAGCATAAATTGACATCAGATTTATAATGATCTGGTATAACGGCACAATAAAGATATTTTAACAAAAAGGTTTTATTCTCTTTTAATTTGGCGCCAACTAGTGGTTTAAATGGGATCTGCAGTCACAAGTTTTGTACAACCAACCGGAATCCGGATGTCATCATTGCTTTTGTCTCAGCATCCAGCCCAGAATCCCACCCCACCGCCCTGCGTTTATTTTTCACAAAAACACATCGAGAATGTCGGGTTCCTCTAATCTTGTAGCTATGAAAAAAGTCGTACAGCAGCTCCGTTTCGAGGCGAGCATTAACAGAGTGAAGGTAATTTATGTGCTTATTGTTTTTCTGCCAAGTAACGGAGCGGGAAATCTCAATCGCTAACAACGCTAGCTGGTGCCGGAGGCTAGCCGCTAAAGTTAGCCGCTAGTCAACAGGCGTAGCAGGGCGTTTCTTGGACCGAAGGAAAGTATTTAAGCCTGCTACCTTGTTGAGATTAATCACTTAACATCTGACAGAGTAGAGATAATGTCGAGACCTTTAGCTTGTGACATGATCTGTATATAAAGATAATCAGACCGGGTTGTAACTTAACTTGACGTTACCTTAAAGTAACGTTAAAACTATTAACTTTAACGTTTTCTAACGTTACTTGAACATTAACCTGCTTAATAACTCACTTTAACGCTATTCCTTTTCAGAAGTCAAAGGCCATCTCCCCCTCATTATTTTCACCAGATAATGCATGTATTGCTGATACCTTTTATTGCCTTTATTTCGTAAAATAAAAGTGACTGAATCAAATGAACAAAGTAATACGATTTAAACAGATAAAAAATGTGGGTGTACTCAAGATTATGAATCCAGAAGGTTGGTTTTGAATATTCGGATATTAGAATAGTTTCCCTTATAATTAGAGGACTCCCAAGCGAATGATTAAAAAAAAGTTATAATTGAAGCAGCAGGAGCCCTAGATATGCTCAGTCAAGCTTAATAAACACCTCCTACAATTTCCATAATGCAATTGAGTACAGTCTTTCCTGCAGGGTTATTTTTCGGACTTTGAAAAGCTCCCTCCCAATCCACAGAAGACATTAGGCCTACAACTGCTTTCAGTGGCTGAGTCCAGGTGTAAAATCGATGGAATGTCCCTTTTTAACCAGTCTTTTTAAGACTCTAATACAACCCTATGTCATGGTTTACATTGTGGTTCCTCTTTGGTCACCAGGTCTCGCAGGCAGCGGCAGACCTTCAACAGTTTTGCATGCAGAACGCCTTGCAGGACCCTCTGCTCACCGGTGTGTCCTCCAGCACCAACCCTTTCAGGCCACAGAAGGTCTGCTCCTTCTTGTGAAACCACTGCATTCATTGGTGAGTCCGCCACCCTGTTGACCCAATCAGGTACACACTTATACATACTGTACATGCAGTTTGTGTGATTTCTGAAGAGTAGCTGATGTACTGGTTAAAATTCCTTAATTGCATTTTGAAAAAGAAAAGTGTTCCCTTATGTGCATCTTGAAAGTCAGTGTTTCAGTGAATTAAAATTCACTATAATGAAAGTCTTTTCATTTTAAATGTGGCTGTTTAATGTTGGTGGTTTCCTCCACAATAAAACCGTGACTGTGGTCAGCTTGAATCGATTTTCAAGAGTTTTTTTTTTTTTTAAACTCAAAAGTTTTTTGTAAAAACAAATTCACAGTGCCAGGCATCTATAGAAACTTCTCAGATGACTCAGCATAATGTTCTTCTTTGCTGTCTACATGTAAGCATAATATTTTTGCCTACAAAATGATGAAACGCATGCTTCAGTTAGCTACTAACTTGGGAAGAATATGGATGTTTGGTAATCCAATCCTTAACCTAATCTATGTTCTATTCTGTGCCCCTTTATATTTATTTTTTTGTCCTGCAGGCCTTCATTTTGATGCTACAGGGAAAAGTTGACCTCAACACTGCTCCTCATGCCAAGCCATTATACTGCCACGGGATCTCTCGAGTGTAAAACACATTGGAATCATGTCAGGAAGATGACCATCTATTTTCAGCCACAGTAGAAGAAAGGAGACGGTTTTATTTTTAATGGCACAGTGTGATTTTCGAGGAAATAATCGTGCCTTTTCTATTGTTCTATTTTAGTCATCACTGTTCTGGACTTTTTGTATTTAATGAATTAAAAAAAACATTCTTTACTACTCCAATGTTTTATTGATTGGCATTTTCAGTTTTTTTTTCTCCCCCGCAAATTATTTGACATTGCATGATAGACATAAGTGGCCACATTATGCTGTCAGAAGTATTTTAGTGTATTCTAGAGGCAAAAGTAGCAGGTGATGTATAGATCATGAAATGGAAATGAAATTCATTTTCCTAAGTTTTATATTTCAATACAAACAAAGAGGAGTGATTTTAAAAAACTAGTTTTGGGCCCAGCTCCCTAATCAGTTTGTGATCCACTGCTAGACAGCCAGTGTAATAAATGTTAGAAAAACATTTATTACAAAATTTGGGTGTAGGGGATCATGAGCAGTGGTGGAAAAGGTAAGTATTTCTACTTTGTAAAATATACTTCATAGGCCTTTTTCACAGAAGACATTTTGACATGTCACAGTAGGAACGATGGCCGAATTCCATTTAGCTGCTTCAGTTTCAGGGTCCTTGTATTGTGCATGCTGGCATCTTTCACACTGCCATGGCTTACTGTCTGGGACACTTAAATAGAGAGCTCTTAACTAAGGCCCATAACTAACTAAGTAAATAAGTCTTGCATTCTAAATTCCATTTAAAAGTAAATGAGCATAATCAGTTAAATAAAAATGTAAGTATAAGTGACGAGGAAAAGTGACTTGAATAAAGGTCTTTTGGGAAAATAACACTAAATTGAAAACAGACTTTGAAAAGGGCATTTAGAAAAAACAATGAATTAAATATGTACTCTGTAAAACTGTTCAAAACGATGAAATAAGATTTCATACTGGGATTCATCTCCCCACAATGTATCGCTTTTTTTTTTTGCTGTGTAGCTATATTCTATGTATGTTTGTGATTTTTTCGTAATTTTTTAGTTAATATTAAACACATAGGGTTTCATAGAGTAGAAGTATACAGTTTCATAAAATGGAAACACTTAAGTAGAGTACAATTACCTCAACATTCTAAAGTGCAATATGATCAAAACAAGATGTCAATTAATTAAAATATCAATTGTAGATTTTGTCGGTATACTAATGCATATTGGTAACTGGTAGTACTTATATGAAGCACACAGTCATGCAACATACATCAATTAATGATAAAATACCAGTAATCAAGTCATCCAATATTGAGAAAACAGTATCGCAGCGTCATCCGCTAGTGAGCCCGCATCCATGGTGAGCCCGTGATCATCGGAAACGAAAGCGATTTGTTTGGCTCTCGCGAGAAGTGAACCAACGGATGTCCGATCCATGAACTCCGGACGCTGCTGAACCCAGGTCGGTCTTCTCGTCCCGCTCCTTCAGTGGTTACAACACAGCTCGTAAATCACAACTGCAGCTCAACCAGCCGAATGAAACGGTCCTCTCCTCACCATTGTGAAGAATGAATTATGGGACAACGTTACTGTGGAAACGACGGTAACTTATTTTGTGAACCTAGCATGTCAAATACGATAAGTTAACAAAAGCAAGTGGTTAATGAGCGCCGATATGTCATGTGCAGGCATTATATATATGTTTGCTGCATAGTATATCTTGTCTCGCCGTTGTTTGTACCCAGTTTCAGCCAGCTGCAGGGAAATGGTTTAACGTTACGTGATGCTAACGGCTAAACAAGGTGCTCATCCTTACTTAACGTTAACGCTAGAACCATATAATTGGTAGCTGTTCGGCTTTTGTCATTGTACAATCAGCTCAATGAAGACTTAGTTGACTGGCTCAGTAATCCGCTCCAGCTGAAAACAATACGAGTGCATACGAGAGTGAACCACAGCTAGCATAATGATGCTCCAGCATGGGTCAACGCAGCTCCTTTGCCTCACAGCCAGCAGTGGGGTTCCTCTTTTCACAAGAGGAGCCTCCAAGCAGCTGCCCTTCTCTGTCATCGGCTCCCTGAATGGTGTCCACATGTTCGGGGGTGGTCAGGGAGTGGTGTTGTCTTGCTGTGAGACTGAAGGTGGGGGTAAAGTGGTGTGGAGAGTTTTCCAGGACAGTGTGATGCTCATCGCTGTGAGCGGAGGTGAACAAGGTGGTGCGTGCAGCAGCAAAGAGGAACAGGTCCGTTTACAACGGCTCCTGGAGAATGTGTGGAGCTGCATGGTGCTGGTGTTGGGGCAGGATGAGCTGACCAATGTCAGGAATGTTGAGAGGCTGAAGAGGGACTTGCGGTCCTGCTTCAGCCTCATTGATCAGTTGTTGGAGGAGAGACAAGAGGGCATCATGGGTAACCTGACATACTGCGCTGATTCACTGCTGCCTCCAAACCCCACTCTTCTTCAAGAGGCCGTGGATGGCTTTGCTCAGGCTGCAGACAGTGAATTTAGCTGCCTCATCGTCCATGGACGGATAGCTGCAGCAACTGAGAAGTGGTGGCGACTGGCACCACAGGAGGTTGTGCTGCTCTCTGCTTTGTTGCGGTCCCTCTCAGCCTCTGGATCAGCCTCATGTGATTACCCAGTTTTCCTTCCTCAGGGCAGCCCGACCGTGGCCCACCGCCTGCTCCGCTTCCAGCTGCTCCCTGGGGCAGATGTGTGTGTGCTGTGCGGCCCAACCCCGTCCCTGCACACAGCCGAGAGTGGGCTGGTGGGTCGTTTCTGGACACCCCTGGTGGAGACCCTGAGAGACTGTCTGGCTGTTGGAGAACGCTGCTTACCAGGATCTGTATCCCTGCGCCCTGATGTGCTGGCACTTCTTCTCATCAACCGTGAAACGCGACGCTCAGTCTCCTGTGTGCGTACTTCCACTAATCATCTGCTCGGTGATCCTCTTTTACCCTCCAAGGCCCGCTGCTGGGAGCTACTGAAGCTCTTCTACATCTTCAGCACGACACGCTACTTCACCCAGGAGGAGATTTTGTGTGTCTTGCCAGAGGAGAAGGCTCAGAGAGGCAACACTGAAGACTTTGTGCTTGGATTCTCCCACCAGCCGCTACAGTGCTATCTAGTTACAGAAGAATGCAAAAGCTATGGACTCCAGACACCACAGCACCAGCTCTTCCTGCTCATCCCGCTGTCAGTGCCCACCTTTGCTCTGCGTACGGTGGCCACACAGACTCTCTCTGATATAGTTGCAGCCACTGGGTTTTAACTGAACAGTTTACATTGTTACGTTATTTTTGGTAAACTCACCATCTTTGACCTAATAATATATTAAATTACAGGTAAATCATTCTAATGTGAATTTTGATTTTGCTTATATTAATGACTGCAAACACACACACACACACACACACACACACACACACACACACACACACACACACACACACACAGATATATTGACTAACCGATCCAGAGGCATACAAATCAGCTTCTATCTATCTTTTGTACAGACAATGATTAACAGACGACTGGTAAGAGATGCACAATAGAAAAGGATATCACTGTTAATTGTCTCACTGGGTATTTTCACCAAACTACTGCTCAAGAATTTAATACAGACAAAAACATTTGAAAATGTCATATCAAAGTGAACTGCTTTGTTTTGCATTCAAGAGTTAGCTAAGTCACTCTGGCACAATTGTGTCTTACTTCACTGGCTTCAAGGCTGTCCCTGTCACAGTAATGCAAGCTGGTTAGACTTAAGGAATCAATACTAACATTATTGCACTGTAGCCTATTTCACAATGTATAAGAGACACGTGAAAATGTTACACTGGGATAAATAAGTGCCTTCTGTTTGTTTTGGCATTTTGAATCATTTGGCGACAATTTTTTGTGGTTTTATTCCTAAATATAGTTGATTTATGTGGGTCTTTGTATCATTAAGTGATTCATTAACATTTTTATTTATGCTAATGTGATAATGATAAAGTTTAGAGATGCTGCGTTTGTGTTTTTTTTTTTTTACCGCCAATACCAATTGCCGATCGTCATTGAGCCATATCGATCGATAAACAGCCGATACGATTGTTTTGTTATAACATAACTGATCGTAGTGTATTAGGATCTCCACCAGGTGGCAGCGTAACCTAAGCTATAGAGAATATAATATAAAAAAAGTTTAAAATGGTCAAATCTGATGGAGAAGGGAAGGAAAAAAATGCAGGCACAGGTAAACAGAGCGCATCCTTACAAGATGACGCCCCCTACCAAAATTTATGAAAACAACTATACATTCTCTACATGCTGTGCATGATTCTACTGTATATTTTAAGGATCACAAAAAGTCAATCTTCAAGTCTCCAAGTGCCTTATTGACTGACTCGCTCGGTAATCGGCTTGTTGTGCTAACCTCAGCACATGTTGCTAACAGCGTAATGTTACAGCTAATATAAGTGTCCATCGGAACTCATGCTTGTGAACTTTGGTTCAACATTATGTGCATCGATCAACCTACAAAGTAAAAAATGCTTAATCTGCGAATAGAAACCGTTACTGCTGATCAGACACGTGATGGAGTTAAGAAGTGTATACAACTATAAGAAAAGGAATTAATTAAAAGCATCTGCCAGAAAGTCTGCTCTAATCTCATACTTATGCAAAACTATCTTTATTCACCACCACATAATGCTATAATAATAGTGGCAGTGACTATTGACAAAACACACCCTTACTGAACGAATACTTCATCTCGTGATCATTCCAGTGTTTTGTGTTGTTTGTAACTGCACTGTTAATTCCAAGAAAAGTATTGCAGTCCCAGTTTCGGTGTAAATACACAGTTTTACTAGAAGTCACACTGAGGTTCAGTAAGATCCAAGTATGTAGTTTCTAATTGTAGATGCTCTGCTCTCCATGCTCCTTTTGTGTATTTAAGTTCCTTTTGTTTATAGCATGTTTCTAATTATTGTGATTGCAGAATTATTACAGATTTTGTCAAAGGAATTTGCATTTAACCACTTTAGCAGATAGAGGAAAGTGGGCTTCAGTCCAAATAGGAGGAGCATTCTTGCACCAAGAAACCTTCAAAGTCTACACCCAAACAGCATGAGCACTCAGGACAAAAAAAAGTGAGGTGCAGGGAGCTGAAAACAAAGTTGAAAGCTGATATCCCTCTAAACCACGTCTGCAGTCTAAAGCTGTTTTAGCTTGGTAACCGGAGAACCGACCCTGATTGACAGCCTTAGGTGCGTAACGGAACGGAGGAGAGGGGTGGGATAACGGTTGACTTGAAGCCACACAAAGGGGAGGGATAGTCTACGCTCGCTGGCTCGTGTGGTGTTGCCATGTGTGCGGGGAGCGATTATACCCCAATCACTTCAGAGTCAACCGCTTATAGCCAGCGTGTGTCGGTGGATGCGGGCCGGATCTTTTGAAACTTTTTAATTTATTTGGTCGAAGCCGCACTTGTACTGTAATCTCTCAAAGGTCCAAAGGTCTAATGCTTAACATCTTTAGCAGCGCGGAGACGCCACATGCACAACTTTGATTTCCCTCCTCTCGAGTGAAGCATCCGCCGTGGTGCAAGTCGCTGTGCACCGCAGAGGCTTTAAACGCTACCCAACTTGTTGAAAGAAGGCCGTTGTAACATGTCAGCCACACGGTTGCAGTTGCTGTCACACAGACAGGTCCCGCTTTTAAGCCGGGGACCAAACGAATTGTTAGCCGGTGGTGGTCCCAGAGTCCGAACATTCACATCTCAAACTCTGTCGTCATCCTCTCCCGGCAGAGCTTTATCGAGTCTGAGCGCGACTCGGCGTGGGCTCCCCAAAGAGAAGATGTCCGAGAATGGAGTGCTGTCCCGGGCCAAGGTGTTGACCATCGACACCATGAACCCCACGGTGAAGAAGGTGGAGTACGCCGTGCGTGGGCCCATCGTGCTGCGGGCTGTGGAGCTGGAGAGGGAGCTCTCTGAGGTGTGTACAGGCCGTCTGACCACTCTTCATACCAAAACAATCCTCTATGGACCATACTTTGTATCTATACTCTCATTGAAAGCCCCACTCATCTGCTTTATGTCTTTCATGAAATGAATTAGTCTGTAGGCTCCTTCTATCTGTCAGACTGTGGTAAAAAGTTGTGTACCTTTTTGTAGATCCAAATAAGTGTGTGCCCAGTATCAGAAGAAATTTTGTACTCCACCTAAAAGTTTGAAAGCCATTTAACTGAATTTAAAACCGAAGACAAATTGTTGTTTGTTCTGGACTTGCCATAATGATCATTCATATTCATTTGAATCTCTTTTAACTTTAAATGTTACTTGGTCTTTAAAGAAAAACCTTATGATACATAGCAGATTTGATTCAATTTAAAGGGTGCTCTGTAAGCACATTTGTTGCTGATTTTAATGGTTGTGCTTTTTGGCTGAGTATGAGTTAAGTCAGCGTCTTTTCAGGAGACATAATAGCATAACAGCAGGTTTCCCTTCCTGGTTATACTCTCACTATTACCATCTAAACATTATCCCAAAAGAGAACTCTGTGTATTATCACTTTCTATGCTGATTAC
Organism: Zingel zingel; assembly: GCA_023566125.1. Classification (NCBI taxonomy): domain Eukaryota; kingdom Metazoa; phylum Chordata; class Actinopteri; order Perciformes; family Percidae; genus Zingel; species Zingel zingel. The sequence goes on from CM042324.1 coordinate 17,826,039, forward strand.
ACACCCTCTAATCAAAGTCCATCAGTTAGTCAGTATTTCCTGAGGAGCTCGCTCATGTCAGAAAGTCAGTAGTCTAGTATGATGTTAATGTATAACCTGTTTTTAAGCTGCTATCTCTAAATCACAGTTGCTTCTGGGAAGATCCTCAGTGAGAGGTTAAGGTCCACAGTGTCACTGTCTGTCTGACCTACTAGTGATGCACATACACAATTTTACCTTTACCTCTGATATTCCTCAATGTTCAATATGTCCAACTTGGCTGATCTGTCCACAATTGTACCTTTTAACAACTGGGAAAAAACATAGTGTTATCTTTGTAGTGACTGGTCCTCTCAAAAGTTTAAAAAAGGAGTAGAAAAATAGGTTCTCAGCTCTTGTAGCATTTTAAGTCATCACTTCTAAATCCATTGTATTTAGTACAAGTTCCAGCTTGTTGGCATTATAAATACAGACCATTTGTGCATTTCCTTTTTTTTTTTTTTTAAAGCTATATTCGATTCCTTCCTCTCACCCAGTTTGTGGTGATGTGGCAACCAGCTGTTATTGTACCGAGTGCAGTCTGGTGTGAAAACTGTCCTCTTTTGAGTGCTTTGCTCAGGAAGGGATGAGTATTGCAAACAGGTTCTTGCACAGGTGAAAGGGCCAGCAGGGACTGTAATGACAGTGGCACCAAAGATTTTATGTTCTGTTTGCTTTGACCAATGCTTGTCCGCAGCTGACCCCCTCTCTCTTTATAGGATACTTATTTTCTTAGAGTTTGATCAGGCATGATCAAATTTATATTTGCATGTTCAAAAAGCAGAATAAATTACTGTTGGATTCAGCTTGTAAAATCTAGTCAATTACAATACCTCTTACAACTTCTAAATAACTTTTTTTTATTCATCACATTTTTATCTAGGACAGGGGAAGCACTGTGATTTCTTTGTTGTTTTTTATTGCAGACTGTCCCGCTGCCAGTCTTTTCAATAGTACAGCACCCAGCCAGAAGGGGAAAAAATGTACCCTAAATCATCCACAGTCCTCCCAACTTTTTAGATTTTTTTTTTTTTTACTGTTGTTCTTTTGTCAAAAACACGTTCCCCTTCATTTTACGAACTCCTCCCTTTTCAATGGTGTTGCATTTCTTTGGGAAATGGGTCACAGTGCTGTTCTCGCTTTCATCTATGAACACACACACACGAACGCACACTGTGATACCCTACTCCAGTTTCCTACACACACGTCTTTGCTCTTCATTATTTTGTTAGATTTTCCAAACAGGGAATGGAAACAAGACACTTTGAGCCATCTTTATGCACCAGTTAACAAGTGCACAAATAAAGGCTTCACATGCAGTTATTACATTGTGCTCTTTGTTTGTCCTAATGAGCTGCTATTGAATGGGGACCTCTCTGACAGTCACTATGGGGACAGACCATAGATGCACCAGGCTAGTTTTTTTCTTTTTTTCTTTTCTAATTCTTTCCACATTCTGCCAGAATAAAACGCAATATGCAAATCTCCAAAAATGTTTTCCATTGTACAAATATTGAGTGTATTTGGTCTTCGCTTACTCAGAACTTGAACAATTTGATTTTTATTTTTTATGATGAAGTTAAACATTTATCAGCTTAACTCACAACGTTATTTACAAGGACTTTTACTATTTTACGTAATTAATGAAATGTTTTCTTGGTCGAGCCTTGGGAGTCAAAATAAATACTGCCTGAGCTTTACATCAAGAGCACAGTTTTACCTTCTCTATTGTTTGCTGGACTGTTTTATCAGCGACGGCGGACAAAAAGCACTGGCTTTTTGAGTCGGTTCTCAGGAACAGGGGTCAGTGTGTTTCTAAAAGATCCCCATAGTGAATGGGCGGTACTTTTGACCTAGGGGTGTTATTCTCCTGGTATAATGTTACTGGCACAGACTGCGAGACGCCTCTAACGTGTGACCAATGAGAGAGTCTGAGACTCAAGCCTCATAAAATCACCTGAACTGGATTGGGCAAGCCAAATAAACAGGCTGTTTTGATTTCCACAGGGTGTCAGTGTGAGGTTCCGTGTGTGTGTGTGTGTGTGTGTGTGTGTGTGTGTGTGTGTGTGTGTGTGTGTGTGTGTGTGTGTGTGTGTGTGTGTGTGTGTGTGTGTGTGTGTGTGTGTGTGTGTGTGTGTGTGTGTGTGTGTGTGTGTGTGTGTGTGTGTGTGTGTGTGTGTGTGTGTGTGTGTGTGTGTGTGTGTGTGTGTGTGTGTGTGTGTGTGTGTGTGTGTGTGTGTGTGTGTGTGTGTGTGTGTGTGTGTGTGTGTGTGTGTGTGTGTGTGTGTGTGTGTGTGTGTGTGTGTGTGTGTGTGTGTTCTCCTGCATTGCTGTTTGTCGTCTCAGTTGCTCAAGAGATCATCTTTCAGAAACATATTATTGGCCTGGAAGGCAGTAAATGAATACCTTTTATTTTTGATAATATATTATCCTAATTATCTGTGACCTTGTTTACTACTTCATGCTGTCATATGTCCAGTTCTGTTTCAGGCCACACTAAAGAGGTTTAAAGTCTCGTAATGTGTGTCAGAGGGACAATGTTATCAGTACGATAAGGTAGTTTGCACAGGTCAAAACTTTGTTCCCATGTTTGTACCTACTATCTACATCAAGCCTGTTGCAAATACACTAAAGTGTGTGTAAGAAGAATAGAAAAAAAGTGTAGCGAATGAACCGTTGACACCTTACATTAGCTTTCCTGAGTAATCATGAAAGTGAATTATTATTATTATTATTATTGGGGCATTTATGAATACATGGCACACACTTACAAACATACTTTCACAAACACACACAATACACCCACCACTAACAAATTTAAATTGTGTGTGTGTGTGTGTTTGCTCCTTGTCTTTGTTGGCGAATTGCTACATACGTGTGGGCCTCTGTGTCCTTTTAGTGCTCCATATTGGTCAAAACTCCACAGGCTACATTTAAATGGTGCTCTCCTCCTGAAGAAGAAGAACCACATTTATTTATTTGTTTTATTACCGATTAATAAAACAATCGGTAATACCTAAGCTTGGTGGATATTTCTTTATCAACCTGCAGGAAAGTCACTGGTTCAGTCCAAGCAACAGCCAATCTAAGCTATCCCACAAAGTGGTTGTTAGTAAACCATCAAACCCACTGTGCACTCAGCAGCTGCTGGGCTCTCAGCCTCTTGTGGCAGGACTGTTTATAGAAAACGTGTGTGTGTGTGTGTGCGCAGTGTCAAAGGTGTTTAAGTGCAGCGGGTGTTCTCAGCCAACCCCATTCTCTTTGACAATTCTAGTCAGCTTTGATAATGGGCAGTCACATTTCTTGTGTACAAAGTGAAGAAATTCTCTCATTGTTTACACTTTTGTCCATTCTTCAGATGTATAATCATTTCTTTTTGTCGTGTTTATGCTGTGCAGGGAATGAAGAAGCCCTTTTCGGAGGTCATCAAGGCCAACATTGGTGACGCTCATGCTATGGGCCAGCAGCCAATCACTTTCTTCCGACAGGTCTGCTCCTAAACCTTACCCCTACCTCTTATCTAAATTTAGCACCTCACTTCTGACTGTCTGTCTCTATGAAACAGATTTCTTCCTCCTTAATGAAGTTGGTGTACTTTTTCAATCATTTTTTTGGTCCTGTCTTATGCAGTAATCTGTGCAGAGTTTTGCATATTGTCCCCTCCACCCTTCATCCTCACACCTCTTTGTTTCAAGGTCTTGGCGCTGTGCTCCTACCCCGAACTGCTGAATGACAGCACATTCCCAGAGGATGCTAAAAGTAGAGCACGCCGCATTCTGCAGTCCTGTGGAGGGAACAGTATGGGTGCGTTTTCTGCACAAGCACAATGAGCCTTGTACAGTGAGGAAAATAAGTATTTGAACACCCTGCTATTTTGCAGGTTCTCCCACTTGGAAATCATGGAGGGGTCTGAAATTGTCATCGTAGGTGCATGTCCACTGTGAGAGACATAATCTAAAAACAAAAACCCAGAAATCACAATGTATGATTTTTTAACTATTTATTTGTATGATACAGCTGCAAATAAGTATTTGAACACCTGAGAAAATCAATGTTAATATTTGGTACAGTAGCCTTTGTTTGCAATTACAGAGGTCAAACGTTTCCTGTAGTTCTTCACCAGGTTTGCACACACTGCAGGAGGGAGTTTGGCCCACTCCTCCACACAGATCTTCTCTAGATCAGTCAGGTTTCTGGGCTGTTGCTGAGAAACACGGAGTTTGAGCTCCCTCCAAAGATTCTCTATTGGGTTTAGGTCTGGAGACTGGCTAGGCCACGCCAGAACCTTGATATGCTTCTTACAGAGCCACTTCTTGGTTATCCTGGCTGTGTGCTTCGGGTCATTGTCATGTTGGAAGACCCAGCCTCGACCCATCTTCAATGCTCTAACTGAGGGAAGGAGGTTGTTCCCCAAAATCTCGCAATACATGGCCCCGGTCATCCTCTCCTTAATACAGTGCAGTCGCCCTGTCCCATGTGCAGAAAAACACCCCCAAAGCATGATGCTACCACCCCCATGCTTCACAGTAGGGATGGTGTTCTTGGGATGGTACTCATCATTCTTCTTCCTCCAAACACGGTTAGTGGAATTATGACCAAAAAGTTCTATTTTGGTCTCATCTGACCACATGACTTTCTCCCATGACTCCTCTGGATCATCCAAATGGTCATTGGCAAACTTAAGACGGGCCTTGACATGTGCTGGTTTAAGCAGGGTAACCTTCCGTGCCATGCATGATTTCAAACCATGACGTCTTAGTGTATTACCAACAGTAACCTTGGAAACGGTGGTCCCAGCTCTTTTCAGGTCATTGACCAGCTCCTCCCGTGTAGTCCTGGGCTGATTTCTCACCTTTCTTAGGATCATTGAGACCCCACGAGGTGAGATCTTGCATGGAGCCCCAGTCCGAGGGAGATTGACAGTCATGTTTAGCTTCTTCCATTTTCTAATGATTGCTCCAACAGTGGACCTTTTTTCACCAAGCTGCTTGGCAATTTCCCCGTAGCCCTTTCCAGCCTTGTGGAGGTGTACAATTTTGTCTCTAGTGTCTTTGGACAGCTCTTTGGTCTTGGCCATGTTAGTAGTTGGATTCTTACTGATTGTATGGGGTGGACAGGTGTCTTTATGCAGCTAACGACCTCAAACAGGTGCATCTAAATTAGGATAATAAATGGAGTGGAGGTGGACATTTTAAAGGCAGACTAACAGGTCTTTGAGGGTCAGAATTCTAGCTGATAGACAGGTATTCAAATACTTATTTGCAGCTGTATCATACAAATAAATAGTTACAAAATCATACATTGTGATTTCTGGATTTTTGTTTTTAGATTATGTCTCTCACAGTGGACATGCACCTACAATGACAATTTCAGACCCCTCCATGATTTCCAAGTGAGAGAACTTGCAAAATAGCAGGGTGTTCAAATACTTCTTTTCCTCACTGTATAACCCCAGTTGCTAATTATCACCTTTCTCTTTGTGTTAAATGCTGCTTTCTGCTGGTTTGGCTTGTTATATTGTCTTATTGTATTGTCTCCATCTAAATCTCCCTCAGGTTCCTACACGGCCAGTCAGGGCATAGCCTCTGTGCGTCAGGATGTGGCCCGCTACATTGAGCGAAGAGATGGGGGTGTGCCCTGCGACCCAGATGACATTTATCTCACCACAGGGGCCAGCGACGGCATTGTGGTACAAAACACCTCAGTTTTCAAACTGACTCTGTGTCTCTATTGTACTTTTGATCATGTATGTTTGTAAGTTAAAATTTACCAGACGTCTCAATCATTTTGTAAGGTAATTTATTAACAACATTCAACCGACAAAACAAATGTGTTTGAGTGAACCCTTCATGAGTGGGTTCACTAGTTTTAAAAGACACATCACACAAGCTGCAACTAGCAGGAAAATAAACGCCTGCGAGAGCAAAAGTAGCATTTATACTGTATAAGATCAACAAGAATCTACAAAGAAATTAGATCACTGATGTCCAAACATTTGTGGCTCGTGACTTTTTTTAAAAGCCTGGTATAACATACTCATAACCCCTTGTACTAGGTTGTCTATGAGTTTAAGAATGATGTTTCCTGTTCATACTGTTTCAGTTTAAGTAGTTTACAGAGTCCTGATGAGTTGCAACAGAAAAATGAAGCCCACTTTTGTATAGCAGTAATGTTTTGTCTTTTCTATCTTGTCGACCATTTCCCGCCATATCCCCTTGAGGAAACCCCAAACATCATCAAACTGATTGCATAATGTGTTCTTTAAAAAGAGAACTGACTGTATGCGGTTATGACTGTTTAATGCCAAAACATAGATGCAGAGCACTCAACGCTCTTTTCCTTTTCCGATCTTTAACTCAAATTTGTACGCCTATAAAGTGTCATGCAGACAAATCCACAATGTATATATAATTCTAAAAGTTACAGCTGACATATCTTTCTTATACTTCCTACCCTGCACTTTAAGACCATGCTGAAGCTGCTGGTGTGTGGCGAGGGTGCGACCCGTACAGGCGTCATGATCTCCATACCTCAGTATCCCCTGTACTCGGCTGCGTTGGCCGAATTGGGCGCCGTGCAGATCAACTATTACCTTAATGAGGAGAAGTGCTGGAGTATGGACATCAGCGAGCTGCAGCGCGCCCTGGATGAGGCCCGGCGCCACTGCAACCCCCGAGCGCTGTGCATCATCAACCCTGGAAACCCCACCGGTAAAGTTTCCTTCATTTCTTTTTGTCGAAGTGACTAGATTGTTAGTAGTTGTCAGTATTTCTACATATTAAATCATCTCGTTCAGCACTCTAGATAATCAAGTATAAGTTTAAGGAGATAGACAAAAAGGACTTGAAAGTGAAAGTGTCAAATTAGGTTTCAGGTCTATTTGCATTATCTAATGTAAGTATTCTTCAGTAGTTAGTTAATTAAAACCCTCTATCCACCGAGGAAGACCTCTGTGGTTTAAAGCCTTAAAACCTTAAGTCAAGTTTTTTGTGATGAGATCTGAGTCATGAGAGAAATGAGATCCTTTCTGCATGAGTTGCACACATCATTTTGTATCTCTGTAACCACACATTCCACACACTACTGAAAGAAGAGCCACTAGATGGCAGTAAATTGACATAACTGCCTCGCTAACCACCACTTCAAACCTTTCTTCATGTTCACAGGTCAGGTTCAGAGTAGACAGTGCATTGAGGACGTAATCCGATTTGCAGCAAATGAACGTCTCCTCCTCATGGCTGATGAGGTACCGTCTCTCTGCATCCCTTTTTAACATCTGCCTGCGTTATTGTTTTTCTGTACCTGGTGTCATTCTGACTTTATCTCCCAGGTGTACCAGGACAATGTGTATGCTGAAGGTTGCCAGTTCCACTCTTTTAAGAAGGTTCTGTTTGAAATGGGGCCAGAGTACTCGGATACAGTGGAACTGGTATCTTTCCACTCCACCTCCAAATGTTACATGGGAGAGTAAGCAATTCTACTCTACTACATCCTGGGATAAATCTTTCAAACCTTGTAAAAAAAAAAATAGTTCTTTGCTGTTTACTGTAACTTGCTCTCATTCTGTCTTTTTTATTTTCTTTCTTACATTGTTTTTTGTGTGTCACATCCTAATGTTTTCTCTCCCTCTCAGGTGTGGCTTCCGTGGAGGCTACATGGAGATCATCAACATGGACGATGAGGTGAAGGCCCAGCTGACCAAGCTCGTGTCTGTTCGTCTGTGTCCTCCTGTTCCTGGACAGGCTCTAATGGACCTTGTGGTCAACCCCCCTCAGCCTGGGGAACCCTCGCACGACAACTTTATCAAGGTACACACTCCACAGCCCATAAGCAGAAGGGGTTTGATATTGATTTCTACACTGACACCAGTATCATTATTCATTCTCTTTGCAATACGCAATCAGTACACTGCTATTGATTGTGGATTTTACTTAGTGATTGATTTATTTATTTTTGCTCTAATGGACTCTTGAGTTTTCTCTTAAGCTAATTTTAACACACTCAAAACATCTGAAATAATGTGTTAATTAAGGTGCTAGTTCAACCTTTTGATAGTTTATGGCTGTTGACTTTTATAAAAATGTCTGGTACATGTTGCTATGTTGAACATGGCCTCGACTGTATGCATTTGGTTAATGTTACACTGTTTTATCTCAAATCTCTGTAAAACTGAATACAGTCAATATGTAGTATTTCCTGTTGTATACCATTATATTACTGTTCTATGAAAAATAAGTCTGTCAATCCTGTGGTTCATTTTTAAGATTATTTTGACTGACTGACTTGTTTGTAATGTATCACAATAGTGTGAGTTACACCATGCACAAAGCTGCTTTTGAAAAATCTTTATATGACTTTTGAAACCCCCTTATACATCTTATTATCAAATTACCTTGTGTGTAAAAAGATGCTTTGTAGTCCTCATGGCATTCATATGGTCCCTGTCTACACTTACGGTAAAATATCTGACGTGACCATTCGTCTGTCTCGTGGAGCTTACAGAAGTCTGGAGAAGTTTTAGCAGAAAAAAAAGGCCTGAGACACAGTTGGCCATCGCTTCACTTCTAACTAATAAAATGATCAGAATCGGAATCAGAAAAGGGTTAATTGCCACAATAAGTTATTTGCCTTGGTGAATGGTGCATACATACACAAACAAACATATTAAACATAAATAAGAAATAAACTATAAATACAGAAACAAATATATAAAATGGCTATTTAGCATAAGAAAAAGGAGGCTGAGGCAAGGGACGACTTAATGGTACTGAAACATAACCCTTTCCAGAATTGGTCATTTGCTTTAGGATCTAAAAAGAAGAAATATCACCCGAGAACCGGAGAGTCTTGATAACATCTCTTTGGTTTACTTTCTTTTCTCTCTGTCCTCTCTATTCTGTGTTTCCTCTATTCTCTCTCCCACACCCAGGAGCGCACAGCCACCTTAAGTGCCTTAGCAGAGAAGGCCAAGCTCACAGAGCAGGTTCTCAATACTATTCAAGGAATCAGCTGTAATCCTGTCCAGGGCGCTATGTACTCCTTCCCTCGCATAACCATCCCTGAAAAGGCCATCCAAGAGGCCATGGTATGTCTACTCTTATAAAAGTTTCAATGATTTAAGTTTGACTGTGTTGGCACTCCAAATGAAATTACATTGATGAGGAGTAAATGGATGTTACAGTACAAGCTTTTCTATTCATCTATCACTAATTGATTAATAATTTTGTCCTATTATTATTATTATGTTTTTCCATGGCCATAACAGCCCTCATTACTCATGTTCCACTTGTACACAAGACCAACATCTCATCTCATCTAGAACATCTCATACTATTCTAGATTAAATAACTCTTAGCCAGGTTCAGTACACTGGGCATTCACCACCCTGTTTGCTAAAGGAAACAAATGATTTCCAATAGCTTGTGGTTTTAAATCTGTCCCGAGGTTGACTTCTCAGTAGGAATTTCAGGGAGGGCTGATGAGTCGAGCCACTGAGAATCTGATTTGCCTTACAGAGGATAAGGTCAGAGTACAGCTGACCTAATGACACCTGATCAATCCCAGTGACTTGCTCACCATCTTGATCACACAGTCTTAGCATTGCTTAGTTTTTGGCTATGTTATTCCCCAAAACAACGCATAACGATAACAGCATTACCTTTGGCAGTTTGAATAGAACCTCTGTGTGGTTTATTGAGCTTGTTCTTGATGTACTTAGCTACTTCTAAGGCTGAGACATCTTAAAACTGATTTAAAAAAAAAAAAAAAAAAAAAAAAAAAGAAGAAACAGTTTTGCAAAAGCTTTTGATCCAGAGGAGATGAGACACTTAAGATTTATTGTACCTCAAATAGTACGCCATCTTTTTCAACCTTAAGTTATCTTTGTACCACTGAACAAAATGTTTTGAACTCTGAAGGGCACCTGTGAAGATAAAACCATGAAATTGTAGAATACAGTTCTTAACACAGTAAAAATGAATGAACTTAAAGAGCTTTTGAGGAGTTTTTTTTTTTTTCTCAGAAATACAAGCACTGTATAATTATTTGTGATGACCCATTTTTATGTTAGAAGAACAGGAATGCACTGTTCAATTGCTCAATTGACTGTTTCTGCTTTCATTTGGTCCGATTCTGCTTTAAAAGGATACGACATATAGCTACAATGGTCCACTACTATTGGCTGCACTTGTAAAAATAATAAATAAAAGTAGCTACATTTTTTTTTTTTTTATCAAAAACTTGCTACTTGAAATAATCTCATGCCAGCAGAATATTAAGCCTCCCATGGTGCTTTAATGTGTCTTTCCCTCTCTGTTAGGACAAAGGTCAGGAGCCAGATATGTTTTACTGCATGAAGATGCTGGAGGAGACGGGGATCTGCCTCGTACCTGGAAGCGGCTTTGGTCAGGCAGATGGAACGTACCACTTCAGGTACAGACCAATTATATACTGTATATATAAAATAAGTATATCTCTAATATATTTATCTCTTCTAGAACTGCGACTAACAATTGTTACCATTATATGCAGATTATTTTTGAATTGACAATTCCTTTTTTGATCTTAAAAATGTCAGAAAATAATGAAAAATGCCGGTCACAGTTCCCTCGTGCCCAAGTTGATTTAAATTGCTTTATTTGTCTGACCAACAGTCCAAACCCCAAAGATATCTAGTTATTTAGTTGAATTGTAGTTCTTAAAAAGATTACTTGATTATCAAAAGTATTCTGACGATTGATAGATAGATTGATTGATTGATTGATCAACTAATCGTTTCAGCTCTAGTTTCTTTTGTCACTAAAAAGTCCTTGGCCAAAGTGTCTGAGCTTGTTGTAAAATAAAAGTAAGTCACAGAGGTTAAAAAAAGCAAACAATTAATAACCTGACAAACAGTTTCTACCTATATTTTAAATTTGGATTCATGCCAACTGCATACTTGAAATATTGCGCGTGCATCATGGCTCTTTCCGTAAATGTTCTGTCATATATGAATGAAGCTATAAGGAACGTTTACGTCAAAGTCACCTATAAGTCGGAATGTCAAGGAACACTTGGGCAGATGGTTGAAGCCATCAATGTTACATATTCCATGTCTGAAAAGGGCTTAATGGAAGACACTCTTTAGTTATTGAATTACTTTACAAGATGATTTCTAAGCGATTCTTCAACATCCATAATAATATTCAACTCTTAGCCAAGACATCTGCTGTTACTACATCACGCAGTTACACCATTAATGTTTGTCTTTCTTTTCTTTCCACCCTCCCTCCCAGAATGACTATCTTGCCACCGAAAGACAAGCTGACGATCCTGCTGAACAAAGTCAAGGAGTTCCACCAGAAATTCACACAGCAGTATTCTTAAATTGCCCCATCTCTTCCTCTTATTACCAATGGAGGAACCCACCAACCTCAGCCAATCAGAATTCATCTGTCACTAATAAGTGCCTTTTCTACCTACGGCGGCTCTGGTGGTCTCTGTGATGATGCACTTGAGCCTCTACAGCTATTTGGACATTCGCAGACGGTACACAAGGCACTGTTTTGTGTTAGAAAACAAAACAAAACTGGAAATGAAGAGATGTGTGGGAGGTTTGGTATGAAAACATGGTTTTAACTTTGAAGAATATATGTACTGTAGGTCTGTGTAATTGTGAATATGACAGATTGTCTACGTGAATATCAAAATGAAATAAAAAGGTACAATTTAAGAAAAAGGTGATGAAGCTTTAAATCTTTTAGAATGTGTACAACTGGTTAAAATATTACATTCCTGCAGGCAGTACAGTGACAGGGAGAACATGCAGAAAAGTCCCCATTTGCATGACGATTCAGAAAGGATTTTGGAGAATGAAAATAAATGTAACATTCAATATTATGTCTTGTTATTTTTGGAAAGAGCTATCAGATTTGTTTAGCGTTCTGACAAATGGGTAATTTTCCTTTTTAACCATGACATTTTTTTCTCATTTCTTCATGTCTTCATACTTTTGTCTGTCTTATATTTGAAAAGACAACTTAAAACCCTTTTTAGCCTCAGTTTATGCTGCATAAATTATGAAACATAAACATACATTGAGTAGTCATTTTACATCTCTGCATTAATTTACTGGAATGCTAGTTCATTCGTAAAATGTTACTCATTTAAGAGAACAGGAGGGTTAAATTAAAGGGATACTGAATGTAATGTTTGACAGAAAAACACATTTTTCCTCTTAATTCATAAGCAATACAAAACACACCCTTGCTCAACTCATTTCACCCAGGGATGTTGCTGCTACTGCCTTTTTTGGTCTGCTATGACCAGTATCAAAGTGTAATTTTAGCGAACTTGTGATTAATGCGGTGTAACTGACATTAGTGAGTTACTTTACTTCACATTTCTCTCTTATGGTGCTGTTTTTGTTACAAAAGTAAGTCAAGAAATTAACACACTGTGCCCATTTCATGAGCGTTCATTTAGAGTGGTGTTTCAGGCCAACTCATTAATGTACGTCCAATATTCACTAAACTAATCTATGGATTCATTCTCCTTGGGAGAGGCTGAACTCATAATTCGTCAAGTCATGTGGATCAGTGATTCTTATAGTGGGGTCCATTGCACTCTACCAGGGAGTCAGTGAAATGTCTTCAGATTCATTCATTTAAATTATATCAACATTTGTATTTTTTTATATTATACTGTATATAATAGTTCATACAATATGTTTAATGCATGTGTAAAAACTAGGTTAGGTCAAATTATTCCAAGGGACATGCATGAGGGAATCTCCATCAATTCTCCATGTTGTAAGGTGTTCTTGGCTGAAAAAAGATTGAGATCCTCTGATGTAGACAATTTCCACTAGCAATAAAGAGTGGGGTTGCTCCTCAGATGTCACACACATGTTTGGGACACATGTTTGGGAACTGTCACCTCTAATATTGTTGTTTAGCTTGATTTCAGGCTCAAAATGTTGAACATGTATAAACTGCATCTATATCTGTCATCTATTTTATTGCCTAGTTTGCATTATTCAAGCAGGCTGGGATGATGGATGGTAGTGGAGTGTGTGTGTGTGTGTGTGTGTGTGTGTGTGTGTGTGTGTGTGTGTGTGAGGGGTATAGACTTTGAAAGACTATGTAGAAAGTGTGTTAAAGTGAAGCATGTAGTTTGAAGGTGTTTCCTGCTCTCTTCTCCACTGTGGCTGTCAGCTTTAATTATCTTTGACAATGGGCCTCCTGAATCCTAATTATACTGAGCCTTGTCTTTCCTGGAGCTCCTCGCCATTCAGTCCAGCAGCATGACGCGCTCCAACGTTCCAGTCCTCTTCACCCTAAATTAATTGGGTGCGTTTGCATTTTTTTCTCTCATCTCCTGACATCTTTAGGGAATCAAAGGTCATCATTAGTTTGGGTGAGGATGGTGGGCGACAGAGAGACAGTCATGCATCAGGCTGCAGCGCTGTCATGTGGCTGCCCTGATCATGAGAATGGCTGGTCTTTATTCACTGTGTACAGTCACAGTCTTAAATGGCAAGATTCATATGACTGACCTGAACACCTTATTGGGACTTCGTGAATTGACAATTATATTGTGTGCAATATTCTGTTTGTGTGGACAGTTATGACCATTAGAGTCTTTTAGCTGGTTCAAGTCTTTAACTTTGGTTGGCATTTAACATGGAAATGTAAGGTGATCCCACAGAAAATGTCACAGAAGACTCACACCAAAGGTATTCAATATCTTAACTCCTAATTAAATATTTTTCAATCAAACAGGAATTTATCATCAAAATTGACAACTGAAACACAACACATTTGTTCCTCAGGAAAAAAAGTAATTAGACCGGCAACTTTCGGTGCTCTGTACCCAGCGCACAGTCACCTATTCTGGTGTAACTGAACCACCAACTACCGCTGACGTGACAGAGCACCACGACTGGCAGCTTGCGGTGCTCTGTACCCGACTCAATGCACAATGACAGCTGCACTATATAAACTGTAGCACAGAGCTTTGTTGCCGATGTCATGTGACCAGTCGGGGGTCTCCTAGTTTTCTTATAATATCATATGTTTTAGTGTTCATAACTTTTTCCACGATATACGAACCCGAATGAGAATGTGTTGCAGCTGGGACTACCTCAGATTTTGCAACAAGTCTACCAAAAGTATTCCGAAATACAAAATTATCCAGGTCTGTTCTATCTTTGTCCTTCATGTTATCATTATGCTGCAAAAAATGGATATAATGCATAGTATAAAGGAGTCAAAGAAACCATCAGTATCTCCAATCAACAGAGCTGCATTGTTTTCTTGACGGTACGTGAAGTGTGATTACTACTTAAGGTTGAACTAAACTCTGTATCTGCAATCACTATGTTGAACACAATGATTTGCAGTTAGTTGTTGTATAATTGCAGATCTGAGGAATAAAAAAAGATTTCTTTTCCCCCCTATCATGTTTCTGAATGTAAGCCTGATTTGTGTAAACATAAGATATAGTCTTTCACGTCATCTTCATTTTTGTCTCTCAGAGTTCTTTTCTTTGGAAACACAAGCATAAACTTAAAAACTACAATAACTTTTAGATTAAGGAGGCAAAGTCCCTCCCCTGTCTAGTGTCCCCTATGGGAACGGAAAAAAATATGTAGCCTACTCGGAAGTCGGAATATCCGAGTTCTAAATCGAAAACGTGCCCCCTGAAGTCGGATTTCCGAGTTGGGAAGTCAGAGAACGTCACAGTAGTACCCTGAGGTAGTCAACAAATTACTTTTTTTTTTATCCTGTTTGAATTTTGTCAATTTAAAAGATAATTTGCTAAAAGGTTGTCGTAGGTTTGTCAAAGTACCATTTAGTTTTGTGTGAAACTGCTCAGTGAACTACATCTCTCCTCTCATAATCACCTCACTTGCTTGCTAGTTAGCTAAGTAACTTAGCTACGTTCCACCTTCAAATGTAACATTATCTTACCTGATGCGTTTTATCCAGCGTCTATTTATCACCTAGGAAGCAAAGGAACTAACAAGACCCGTTGCTTGTGTGAGTAACATTACATCCTGGTATGAAACACAGGCATGACACACTCAAGTCAGTCAATGAAGAAGAGCAGCTTTAAAAATAAAATTTAAAAAAAAGTGAGAGGGAGGGAGTGATGATACAGAGATTGGGTGATAAATCTTGTTCTGATCAGGTTTCTCTGGTGCCCTCACACCTCAGTCTCTTTCTTGGGGTAATTAATCAATCCCAGACTGGAGGCATTGATCGGCCTCTTGCGGCCCTCAGTATGTTTACACTCCTCGATTGTATTTGCCACTAAGCCCCTCGCTGCCGCTCAATCTCATTGGCAGAACTGTGACACTCCGCTTGCTGACGCCATAAGCGAAACAATGCATCGATTGACATCTCGATGAAAATCAATCTACTTCTTCTTTTTTTTTGATGCACGGGGGATTTGGTTTTGTTATAATCCTTTGTTGTAATCCTGTATTCCAGGTTGCAATACATAGCATTTTATCATGAGCAATCAAAACACTTAGCATTTCCTCAGAGACAGTTACACACACCGCCAAACATCTACAATATTTTCTTATTTCATTTATATGTTTCTCACAAATATAAAGCCATAAAAGAGACTATTTGAAGTATTTCTATAATTTGCAATATAACTGATGACACTGACCCTTTAAGTATGGTTTACATGGTTTATCAGACAGTCCTCAGATTGCTTCCTCAAGATAATAAAAGAAGTATCAAGATCCTTTACTCAAGGAAAAGTAGTGGCAGAGCAATGTCAAACTTACCCTAGTAGGTAAAGGTCCTGCATTAAAGTTTGAAGTGAAGAAAAGTACACAAGTATTATGAGAAAAATATGAAGTATTAAAGGGTCAAATGACTCATTAAGCTGAGTGAACCCTTTTCATTTTTAAAATGATATAATTATTATTAACATTAAAACATAGGCAGCATTTTAATGTTGGAGTTGGTTGAGGTGGAACTAATTTGAACTATATATTGTGACGTAGTTAAATAAAATGAAAATGTATCATATTTCATTAGACAGTCGTGTATTTTGTATATACAATTGTAAACTGCAAAGTAAATGCTCTTAATGCAGTGGAGTAGAAGTAGCATACAATCGAAATACTCAAGTAAAGTACAAGTACCTCAAAAATGTATTTACATACTTGAGTAAATGTACCCAGTTGCAGCTTACCATTGTAAACCATAGGTTACTCAATGTATTCGTCATTTTTTGAAGTTTATTTTTTAATTTTCAGGGTAACGTGTGTTCCAGTTTCCCCTATAATGAAATTGGTGTTATGGAGAGTTTGAGTGTTACATGATGGTCTAATGTGATCAGAGGGTATTTCAAACATAATTTGCATATCAACACGTGGTTATCGGTGATTAAAGTTTGAAAATGTTAGGATCAGTCTTTAAAATTCTACTTCTCATAGTTTGCTTTTTCTCATATGTCTCCTAAACTGGCAGCTGGAGAGGTGCCAGTTCACCTGCATCAAGGTGCCCTTGAGCAAGGCACTGAACCTTCAACTGCTCAGGACACTCATCCATGGGCAGCCCCCTCATCTCTCCGTTAGTGCATGTATAGGCCCTGTGCATGTGTGTGTATTTCAGGCCTGTGTGTAATGTGTATAAAAACTGCACTGACAGAGTAAAAATGTGAATTTCCCCTTGCGAGATAATTAAAGGCATGTCATCTTCTTCCTCTTCAAGGGAAGATATTTAGACGAGACGAGTATATGTCTGTATTACTGATATAAAGTTTGTGCAATCTATACATTATCATCCTGGAGCTCCTTACATTGAAGTGACCTGAATGTAGCCTACTTGAAGCTCTGAATAATCTCTGTATCACTGTAGTCTCTGTATTTGAATCTTTGCTCGTCTTATTTCTACTTTGTGTGGAAAACTTTAACTATAAAAGTATTTTGAGATCTTACACAAATCAGAATGAAGTGATTTCTTTCAGAAATCCACATCAAGAAGAATGAAGAGCAGCAGCACACCAACCAAAGGACATGCACACAAATCAAAATAAAGGTTTTAAAGTTTTTGTTCGTCTGTCAACTGGAAGCAAATAATAAAATAAATTAAAAAAACAATCACTGTGATTTTCTACTGAATGAAAAGCCCTTCTCTCTGGTATGTTTATTATTTGTTATTCAATTCAGTTTTAATTACCACACTGTAAATCTATATTATCACATATCATTAGCTCAACGTAGTGAGAATCAGACTCAGCATTTAACCCATCAACCCTATCAGGAGGAGTGGGCAGCCATGATTGTTATTGCTTCTCCATCTTAAATACAGTACCAGCTTTGAGTGGGTGGTGTGGCAACGCATTCTGTTGAAAAATAAACACTCAAATTCTGAAAGAGCAGAAGGTGTGAAAAGTAAGGAGGGACATTCATTTTTTTACTGGGTGGGACACATGCTGTTTTATGAGTTGATAAACACTTGGGTGTCAATGCTCACATAATATTTCTGTTTATATTCCTGGCTGGTAATGAGAGATCCATTCAGCTTCCCTTCCCATTCACCACATACACTCTTTGACAAACCTTCCAGCTTTGATTGTCATAAACACAATTGAACCCTGCTTAGCCACCCAGGTCAGGCTACATAAATGCCATACATATTTCATACAGCATCACGCTATTCTGACAGAGGGATATTTTTTTGTGTGTGTGAATTGAATCCACGCCTCATATTTCATTAGACACTCTGAAAGTCTTCTGTCCGTGGTCAGATGGGCTATATGTTTTATTCA
This sequence comes from Zingel zingel, assembly GCA_023566125.1. Taxonomy (NCBI): domain Eukaryota; kingdom Metazoa; phylum Chordata; class Actinopteri; order Perciformes; family Percidae; genus Zingel; species Zingel zingel. The sequence continues at coordinate 17,843,832 of CM042324.1, forward strand.
TGTTCTCTGAACATCTGCTTGTCCGGATGTCAAAAATCATCAGGCTCCCCCAAGACTCCTGCTTGACTGGCTGTAAATGAACTCCAATGTCAAGATTTAAAACAACCTGTCAGAGCTCTTCACCACCAGAGAAATCTTTCAATACGGCAGGCGAGGTGAGCTGACTAACTAAGATCTGGAGAAGAGTGATGAAAGTCAACTTTGCACACATTTTTTTAGAAACAGAAATAAAAAGTGTGCGCTGTGATTCATTTGGTGCGATACTTTTAAAAGCGTTCTAATACAAGTTGTGTTCTTCCCACAGCTTTTGGTGGATTTTGACACTGCTGTTCACTTTGGCTGCTGGTCGACAAGTCTCCCTGAGTCACTGGAGGCTCGTGCCAACTAGAGGGAAAGAGCCTGACCACTAACAAGTGCTTAGTGACTCATAGCCACCACAGTATGTCCCACTGTGTTTGTGCTCATGTGTCTTTACATATTATTATATTATATACTATTCTATTTCTCACTTTACACTCATCCCCCAGAAAATATGTGGTCTTTTAGAACTGATAATGTATTTTAAATCACATGTGGGGCCCTCCCAAACTAGTGTCAGCTGTAACAATGATGTATGAATTAAACTAGACAAAATGAAACCAGAAAATACTGAGAGAAAAATAAAATAATATATATATTTTTTTCTTCTTTAGGGGAAATTGTAAAATATTTTTTTCTCTGAAATTGGCATTTCCTGTTTCAATTATTGGCATCCATTGTTGCAAGAGTAGTCTTTCATAATTTGTGGCAATTTGTTGGCTGGTTTAGCTCAGTTGGTAGACCCGGCGCACATATATAGAGGTTTATACAGTGAGGAAAATAAGTATTTGAACACCCTGCTATTTTGCAGGTTCTCCCACTTGGAAATCATGGAGGGGTCTGAAATTGTCATCGTAGGTGCATGTCCACTGTGAGAGACATAATCTAAAAACAAAAATCCAGAAATCACAATGTATGATTTTTTAACTATTTATTTGTATGATACAGCTGCAAATAAGTATTTGAACACCTGAGAAAATCAATGTTAATATTTGGTACAGTAGCCTTTGTTTGCAATTACAGAGGTCAAACGTTTCCTGTAGTTTTTCACCAGGTTTGCACACACTGCAGGAGGGAGTTTGGCCCACTCCTCCACACAGATCTTCTCTAGATCAGTCAGGTTTCTGGGCTGTCGCTGAGAAACACGGAGTTTGAGCTCCCTCCAAAGATTCTCTATTGGGTTTAGGTCTGGAGACTGGCTAGGCCACGCCAGAACCTTGATATGCTTCTTACAGAGCCACTCCTTGGTTATCCTGGCTGTGTGCTTCGGGTCATTGTCATGTTGGAAGACCCAGCCTCGACCCATCTTCAATGCTCTAACTGAGGGAAGGAGGTTGTTCCCCAAAATCTCGCAATACATGGCCCCGGTCATCCTCTCCTTAATACAGTGCAGTCGCCCTGTCCCATGTGCAGAAAAACACCCCCAAAGCATGATGCTACCACCCCCATGCTTCACAGTAGGGATGGTGTTCTTGGGATGGTACTCATCATTCTTCTTCCTCCAAACACGGTTAGTGGAATTATGACCAAAAAGTTCTATTTTGGTCTCATCTGACCACATGACTTTCTCCCATGACTCCTCTGGATCATCCAAATGGTCATTGGCAAACTTAAGACGGGCCTTGACATGTGCTGGTTTAAGCAGGGGAACCTTCCGTGCCATGCATGATTTCAAACCATGACGTCTTAGTGTATTACCAACAGTAACCTTGGAAACGGTGGTCCCAGCTCTTTTCAGGTCATTGACCAGCTCCTCCCGTGTAGTCCTGGGCTGATTTCTCACCTTTCTTAGGATCATTGAGACCCCACAAGGTGAGATCTTGCATGGAGCCCCAGTCCGAGGGAGATTGACAGTCATGTTTAGCTTCTTCCATTTTCTAATGATTGCTCCAACAGTGGACCTTTTTTCACCAAGCTGCTTGGCAATTTCCCCGTAGCCCTTTCCAGCCTTGTGGAGGTGTACAATTTTGTCTTTGGACAGCTCTTTGGTCTTGGCCATGTTAGTAGTTGGATTCTTACTGATTGTATGGGGTGGACAGGTGTCTTTATGCAGCTAACAACCTCAAACAAGTGCATCTAATTTAGGATAATAAATGGAGTGGAGGTGGACATTTTAAAGGCAGACTAACAGGTCTTTGAGGGTCAGAATTCTAGCTGATAGACAGGTGTTCAAATACTTATTTGCAGTTGTATCATACAAATAAATAGTTAAAAAATCATACATTGTGATTTCTGGATTTTTGTTTTTAGATTATGTCTCTCACAGTGGACATGCACCTACGATGGCAATTTCAGACCCCTCCATGATTTCCAAGTGGGAGAACTTGCAAAATAGCAGGGTGTTCAAATACTTATTTTTCTCACTGTATATAGCGCCCGTGGGTTCGACTCTGACCCTTTGCTGCATGTCATTCCCCCTCTCTCTCCCCTTTCATGTCTTCATCTGTCCTGTGGAAGTAAAGGCCTAAAATGCCCAAAAGAATTAGCTTTAAAATAAAATTATTTGACTTAAGATACACTAAAACGGCATGCTAACCCCCATCCATGATGCTAACATGCTGATGTACAGGTATAATGTTTACCATGTTCACCATCTTAGTTTAGTTAAATAGCATGTTAGCATTTTGCTAATTAGCAATAAATACAAAGCACAGCTGAGGCTGTTGGGATTGTCATTAGTGGCACAGGTCGTGAACCAAGTAGGCTACTGGACGAATTATAAATTTGACCCAATGATGGAGATAAAAAAAAATAAGAGATCAAAAAAGTTATTACAAGTCATCCTGAGTGGGACATGAATGAAATGTCATAGCAATCCATCCAACAGTTATTGGGAGATTTCACTCAAACCTCATGGTAGCGCCAGAAGTAAACACCTGAGGAACGCCAAATTGTGGGTCAAAACGTTGTGTGCCTTATATGCACTATTACAGTATTTTTTTGTTGAGCATTTTAAACTGTTGTGCGGACTTTACCTTCTTTGAGCGCCAGAAGTAAAGTCAGGGAATCACCATTCAGAACAGACAGTTGTCTGGGGACCACGAGTGTCTGTATGAAATTTCATTGTAATTCATCCAATCAGTGGTGGTGTGTGACTTAGTGTCGTGAAGTGTTACGTACTTCTCCTGGGATATGGTACCTGCTCACCAAAGTTACATAGTCCAACAACAGTTCAGGGCGCAAAGTGGGAATGACAGAGGCACCATTCTCCCTATTACAAGTCAGTGTACGTCAAAATGATTTTGAGCCTGTTATTTTAAGATAAACTAGTCTAACAATGCTTTAAGTACCAACAGCATATGTTTTTTTGTACATTGGCTTTGTTATAGTTAGTTGTTTTGCCTTGATTTTAAATGTTTTACAGTATACTCCTACATCTGGTGTTTATGGCCCACTGTAAAATGGTATGCTTATTTGACATTTACATGACCAGGTGGTAGGGCTAGGCAATATTTCAATATTATATCGATATTGTAATATGAGACTAGATATCGTCTTAGATTTTGAAGAATTGTAATATCGTTAAGTTTAGTCTTTTCCTGGTTTCAAAGGCTGCATTACAGTAAAGTGGTGTCATTTTCTGAATGTACCAGACTGTTCTAGCTGTTCTATTATTTGCCTTTAACCACTTAGTCATTATATCCACATTATGATGGTTATTTATCTAACATCTAAATGTGGAAGATATTTTATGAAAGCACCAATTGTCAACCTTACAATATCATTGCAATATTGACATCGAGGTGTTTGGTCAAAAATATCGTGACATTTGATTTTTGCCCTATCAGGTGGTATGTTATTGTTAAACATTCTCTCTTTTTCATTATTGTTTTCTGCATGGTTATTGTCTTTGGGAAATAGGAAAAATGTATAAAAAAAAGTCTTGAAAAAATAATAATAACAGAACTTGGTGGAGTACATGAGAAACCAGATGAGATCCATTGACATTTAATGGCCCTGACACACCAACCCGATAATCGGCCGTCGGACAGTCTGGCAAGGTCAGTGACTAGAGTCTGTTCGGTGTGTTCCGTGCCATTGTCCGTTCTCTTAATACATCCATGGTCGGAGGAGCTGTCGGCCTTCATTTTGGCCGACCTGACTTGCTGCGTCAGAGGGCGGGCAGTCGGACTCAACGCCAATCTGATTGGTGGAGTGCTAACCCGGAAATAACGAGCGGGATGAGTGACGAACGCCTCTCAAAATCTGACGAAAATCTTTTAAACTGACCTTCTGAAATGAAGACAGATTCAGCAACTGTATGGCCTATTTCTCGCTTAAAATGTTTTCAGAAACACGTTTCAGTGAACTATTTTCCTAAAATACGAGATCGTATTTCGAACAAGCCGCCATTACTATCGGCTGGAGAAGCCAAACCCACGTGACGCGTTTTCATTTACGTTTTTCATTTTTGGTATTACGTCTCGCACACGCGCAGAATGTACGCTCAAGACGACGTCGCTTCCGTGTGTACCAAGGCACTTTTTGGACCTTGGGGAGCCGACGGTCAGCTGTCGGGTTGGTGTGTCAGGGGCTTAAGAGGCTTGTGGCTCTGAATACAACTTTTGATTTGAGTGTGTCTTACTTAAAGCAAATACATTTACAGTACACATAGCACATCTTATGACTTTTAACAATTCTGCTGTGATAGAATAAGATCGTCAATATTTGTAAAGTAATACAGCTCATTATTTGTTCATTTACAGCCCTTTTAACTATCTTTTTAAGAGTGTCAATGATCCAGTATGGCACTTTTTGAGATCACAATTCAACGAACACACAGTTAAATTTGTGACTCTAATAGAATCTCATTCGGGCTGCAATCAAAGCCTCGCTCCTCCCGAACAAACAAGGCTATCTGTGTTTTTCCTTCCTCTTCATCTATCTCTCTACCTGGCAGTGAAGTGCCATGGACACAGAGTGACAGCCTCTGCATTCATGAGCACATCATCATCTGTCCTCCTCGCCAAGAATTATCTCTTCATCACTCAAACCTTACAAAAGCCACTGTTCTGAAGTTGTATATGGACAGGGCATTTTGTTTTAAATCTTAGAAATCAATATGGTTTGGATCATTTTAAAAATAATGGAGAATTCAGTTGTACATTTTTACGTATTACTTATTTAGGCTAATATTACAACCAGCATTAACCTACTGGTGAATTCCCATTAGTAATTAATTAAGTAATCTCCCCCTATTTTGCTTCTAAATGCCTCATCATTCAGTCATTTCACCAGTATATTTATGTTAAGTCATCCTTAACTGCCAGCTCCTAGTGACTCCCTCCTTCCTTTCAGTGGCTCTATAGATTTTCTCCAAGTGATAAATTGGACATGGGGAGCCGCTGAGGTGTGACCAGGTGCCAAAAGACTATAGCTTTTTGTCTTTAATGGACCTCATTATGCTCAAGACCTTTAGAGCTGTTTGGATAAGTTCTAATAACGTGTTGTGGGAGGTAACGTTACAGCCATCAATAGAAAAAGTAATGTGTTAATACCCAAGTAGTTTTCTGACCCCACAAACAAATACATAAAATAGATGAATCACGTTTTAGAACTTCAACGTTATCTATGTTTTCCCTTTGTCTCTTTTGATTTAAGAAATGCACAGATACTATCCCCTCCATCACCTCCACCCCTCCTCTCACTCTCCAAACACAGAAGCAGTTCACTTCAAGCCCATTCTCTCCTGTGGCACCGTGGTGGGCATAACTTGTGCAGCTGACTGTGTGCTGCATAACCACTTAACGCAGATTGTGTACTTTTTCCTCTCAGAAAGTCGATTGTTGTTATTTTTCTTGCAGTGAGAAAGCGGAGATGAATCAGTTGGACGGATACTGCAGCGCGTAAAAGTTGTGGATGGTTACTTTTGCGCATACACATGTAAAAGACTATTTTATCTCCAAAAGTTGCGACACAAAACAAAAGCAGGTGAAATTCTTCCCTCTGCAAACACATCGCCCACAAGCAGGCTGGAAGACCATCCACTCCGGAGAACACAGCGAATCCGCAGAGCGCAGATGATCGCAACTGGTGTTTGTGGTGTCGCGCTGGTGCTGGTGTTGGTGGTTCTGATCCCGGTCATGGTGAACACCGCCGGTACTCCTGCCCGCTACGAGATGCTCGGGTCCTGCCAAATGGTGTGCGACTCCCACGGGACCGCGGCCACGGCCACGGCCAAGGCAACCAACCCAATCAAAGACAACCGTCTGGTGCAGTCGCTTCCGACGTTCATCCAAGGTCCTCAAGGAGAGCCGGGACGCGTCGGGAGGATGGGTCCGAGGGGTCCGGTTGGCGAGCCCGGGCCATCTGGACCTGCTGGTCCGCCCGGAGAGAGAGGGGCACCGGGTCCACCCGGAGCACCTGGAGCAAATGGGCCTAACGGTGCCATCAGCGCTGCCACTTACAACACAATCCCAAAGATTGCGTTTTATGCAGGACTGAAGAAGCAGCATGAGGGATACGAAGTGTTGAAATTCGACGACGTAGTCACAAATCTGGGCAACCACTATGACCCTTCTTCAGGGAAATTCACCTGCTCAATACCGGGGATTTACTTCTTTGTTTACCATGTGCTGATGCGAGGCGGAGATGGAACCAGCATGTGGGCTGACCTCTGTAAAAACAACCAGGTAGGACGCTTCATGATATAATTAGGCTATTTAACAATCTTTTGATTTGTTTTAGCTTTACTCTTCATAGTCTCTGTTAATAATACAGTGCATACACCGTTTGATGCACAAATTTGCACGTTTTGCATTTTACGCACCCGTGTCCCTAGAAAGAGACTCCAACACATTTAGCCTAAAAAAATGGATGGAGCTGTCCGCGGTTCTGATTTCAAAATAAAGACACGTTTCATCAGCAGATGTGTAAACTTTTCCTTCTAGGTGAGAGCCAGTGCCATCGCCCAAGACGCCGACCAGAACTACGACTACGCCAGCAACAGTGTTGTCCTGCACCTCGAGCCCGGGGACGAGATTTACATCAAGCTGGACGGCGGAAAGGCGCACGGGGGCAACAACAACAAGTACAGCACCTTCTCCGGCTTCATGTTGTATGCTGATTAAAACACGGAAAAGATCCGCTGAGGGGGGGAGGATCTGCATATAGCTTGCTTCACTGCTCATCAATGTCAGTTGGATTATTAGAGGCACAGCTCACCATTTCCATATTGCAAGAGTCCAGAAAGATGTGGAGGACGTCATGCGAGAAAAAGAAAATAACTGTACTTTGCAATAGCAAAGAGCTTACAGTGTAATTACAGACAAGTAATAATGCATTTTAAAGTGTACAGCTTTGAATTATACCCTTGTCAGATAGTGTCGCTATTGCACCCTGAATGAACTGTTTAGCTTTACAAATTAACTTCGCTATGTCCACCATACTGTACATGCTGCTGTGGTAACACATACTGAGTGAGTGTAAACTGGAAGTTCAATGTATTGACCTCCAGTGCTTAATTAGATGCTGAAATGATAGGATACTGACATAATCACCACTCTGTTCAGTGTTATTAGTCCATGTGTGCTTTATTTTTCAAAACTATTAGATAGTTGTTGCATTTTGAGTGAAAATGTTAAAATCCGTAGTGATGCATGATTATAAATATGACATTTTAACACCGTGCAGCATCAAAACACTTCAAAGAATGTGTAAAGGGCCGTTATAATATTCATATTGAAGCACTGTCACAAAATGATCATTGTAATTCATTTTCTCTCAATACGACAGCTGGTAGGGGCAACAGGGTGGTCTGGTGGTTAGTCACCGTCATAAAACTGGACAGTCACACTGACATAAATGTTTCCTCGACATACATCGATCTGCCTGCTGATTGTGAAGACTGTCAGCTAATGTGTAAAATATGTCAAAAATAAATCCTCTGGCTCACTTTTTAATCATCTCAGAAGATTAATCAAAGTTATATTGTTTTTTTTTCACGGCGCACAGTCACTTGTGGCGATCATGCCATTGATCATGTGGTGAAGTCACCCTGTGAGGCCACCTGTTCCCAGATGAGAGGAGAACATGTCCTTCATCCAGTCAGCCTCCCATAGATACCCACTGAGGGGCAACAGGACAACTCATCCAACACAGCCGCATTATGTTGAGGGCAGAGCGGCATACTGATTACTACCGCGCTCATTATTGTCATTGTCATTTGCAGAAATGCCACTTACGAATACAAAGAAAGCAACGTTGAAAAATCAATTAGCACCATATTTGTGAGCAGTGAGCACCACTGTAGAGTGTAGACAACACCTCCAGAGAAAGTGTTTTAGATTGCATTCACATTTCTGCAGGCAATAAGCTATTTTTGTGTGACATAAATGGGACCAAAACAAGACTGCTAATGAGAGGCACTGATCCTGTGAGGCTCCTTCATATTATTTGCTTACAAAGTGAATAATGTATAATCACAAATATAAAATCACGTTTTAATTAATGAGGGCCTCTGTACAAACTCTTTAAGCTGAATGAAACAACAGCCTGTAATTATTTTCCATTGGAAAGACAAAGTTACAAAACATTTTGCTTTGCTGGAAAATGTAAGAACATTGACATTAAAGACAAATTGATGCACAAACATTGTACGCTCATTGATTTGAGGGTCCAAAAACACATTTATAAATGAGTGGGGAATGTGATTATTGCAAAGAATCTCAAAGTATTCATTGTGGGGTGTTTAGTTATTATCTGGAGATAAAATAATCACTACATCAAAACGCTCTTTTTGCATTATTTGAAGGTCAGCCAGCATTTTGGGTTGTCGATGAGGATCTTATCCACCTGGTTCTGCGAGATCCCCCTCATCAGCATCTTCGGCACAATGTTCTTCAGAATGTGAGAGTAGCCGTGGCCACCGTACTTGGTGAGACGGTTCTTGGTGTGGATGTCGTGTGCAACCACTATCTTGTCATCGTAGCCCTCCTTCACGAGGAACGCCAAGCTGAGCGTGAACAAAGAAACAGGGAAAAACGAGGGGCCTTAAACACAACTGCCATTTTCTGTTAATCTCGTTTTTTTTTGTATGTGCGGACTAACATGTGGCCAGTTATTCATCACTCCCGTCTCCACTGCAGTGGGAGCTCAGCGTCTCACAGTTTCTCTGACAAACTGTAGGACATGCTTGTCTCTCCACATGGAGTAAAACACAAAAACAAAATCTGCATTTTTGCTCTAAATGATAGACACCGGATGTGGACTCTAGCTCCATTTACAAGTGTGGAAACAACAACGTGCACACACTTGTGTTCACTCTTGGCACGTCTAATCACAAAATAAAAAAAGTTTAACCCTTGACCGGTGTTACTCACGCCTTCACTCTCTGGCTGTCACTGGGCATGTCCACCTCCAAGTTATACGGGTAGTTCAGCATCTCTGTTCCAAAGAGATCATACTCCAGATAACTCCCCAGCTTCGCAAACTCAAGCAGTTCACCATCATCAAATATAGTCCTGCAGGAAGAGAAGAATAAATAAGTGAAATGAATGCCATACATGTAGAATTTCAAAAGAGAAGGTTTATCCAGTTTACCAGCTTGTTTAACAAAAAAATGGAAATACATTTTTTTGTGTAGGGGTAAAATTCAATGCAATTTCTGTAACTTTTCTTAAGAATGGAGAATACCAATGACCAAAATAGCAGTGACTAAAATAATTTGTTGTGAAAGCAGATCTAAGAAGTATTGGGATCAAATGTGGAATGATAAAGCTATCTTATCTAACACCACCTTTAGGTAGCATAGCATGTGACTCGACATTATGGATCAAATAGTTTGTCAGTCACGCTGTTTGTTGTTTTTCACTCTTAAATTGAATGTATATCATAACTCTTTGCGGTCGTTTTAAAATATTTGACTCATAAAACCACTCTACAAATAAGGGTAATCGTTTTCAGTTTTCACTTATTATTTATCATTTATTTTCACCAAAAAATAACCAGATTCTTTTTGAAGAGCACATCTGTTTGAACTGATTTCCACTAAGATATGATGTCCTACACATTCAAAAGTTAAGTTTCTTGCTGCAAGAGGACACTGATCATGGCTGTTTACAGCAAACAAGATTCCCTTGCAACAAGCACAGCTCAGAAAATGTTTCCAGTGAGGAAAGTGAAGATGAGAAAAATCTGCAGCCTGTAACTGCCTCTATACTGCATTTCACACTGTGAAATCTGCTGAAAAACTACAGAAAACTCACATGAAACCGGAAGAAAACAAACATCTGAGGGTGAAGAAGAAGGGTGATTTATACGAAGACGGCAACGAAAATGTACTGCAGAGGCGACGGAATTTGGGAATTTCTGTCGGTAAGCGTTGACAACAAAATCGCGAGACAAATTCAAGGAACGTCAGAAGACTCTGTTGTCTACGACCAAATTACGAGCTAGCTACATGACCGCAATGTAATCCGCTGCACGCTCTACCCAGGTGCCACCTCTCGCCTAAACCAATCTGAGTATTTCCAGTAAGTAAGAACGCTTCTGACAGACAACCTCCTGTTGTGTGCTGAATGTGTGAAAGAGAAACTGGACAATGTTGGGACCAGATTCGTTGGACATTGTCCAGATTTCATATGTGAAAACAGTTCTACAATGTTAATGCAGTGTGAATTTTCCCAGTCGGGAAATCATTTTTTCCGATTATTTGACACCACGTGAATGCAGCAAAAATGCCCTATCCGGCAATGTTAACGAAAGTGAAAAATACTTTGTGTATCAGCCCTGTGTGGGTTCTTCCTTCGCCCATGCTACACACTTTCACCAAGGTTTCTGAAAATAAGGCCTGTAGTTTTTTTGGTAATCCTGCTGACAGACAGACAAACAGACCATCAAACAGACAGACAAACCAAGCCAAAACATTACCTCCTCGGCTGAGGTAAAAACTAAATCCCTTTATTCCCCTCTACAAACTGTTTCCAGGGACTTCTCACCTGTCCAGGTGTGACATGACAGTCTTGCTGACGTCACCGCCGGCCTCCTGAAGAATCCGGACAATTTCAGCCGGAGCGGCGGGATTCCTACCGGGATGGATGATGACAGGGCAGCCGAGCTGGGTCTGAGCATGAGCTGTAGCCCTCAGCACCTTCGTTTCACTCTCCGTGATGGGCCAGCTGGTGCCGATCTCTCCGATCACGCCACAGCGGATGTCTGTGCCGTCTGCGCCGTGAAGCACCTCGCTGATGATGATGTCTGTGAGCTGACGGGCAAAAAATGAGGAGTTAGTTAAATCAGGACAACATCACTCTTTTAGACTAGTTACTGACATATTAGTGCATTAAAATGACTTCTTAGTTCTGTCCCTTTAACAGGCTCGATGCACATGAACAGAGCATGTTAGGTTTGAATGATAATATCTAAACATCCACGAAGATTAGGTGCACATTCTCAGTGCATCACTACTAAAGGGCTATACAGAGCAGCCAGAAACCCGTTCAAATCAATCAAAAGATACAGAAGAAATCCTTGAACATAAACACAGAACGTGCTAAGAGAATTGGAGATATTTCAAATTGATTGTAAACAAATTGATGCAGGATATTCTTCTTGTCTTATGACTGAGACATTCAGTGCAAGTGGCAAACTCCAGACACGCACATGCCGATTAAGTTTCCACAATAGGCTATAGTTCAAATGGTTTCAAACTTTGTGTGAAACATAGATGCCAGATTTTGACCTGGCTGTTGCCACACACCAGACTGAGCCTCACCTTCTCCACACTCATTCTCTTGGTGGCCTCCGTGTGGGTGGAGTCCACATAGTACCCTGCTCCTGCGACGACGTGGACCCCGGTGTCCTTTGCTAGCTGCTTGAGGGTGGGAAGGTCCCGGTCGATGCCCGTGGTGGTGTTTTCCACTATGGTGCCCCCGCCGGCCTTCCTGTAGGCCAGCAGCTCGTCCCGCACGGCGCCGGTCTCCTGTTGCAGCAGCAGGTTCTCGTGACAGCTGTAGGGGTTCTGTCTCAGCCAGTGCATGTGCTGCATCTGGAAGGGGTTCTCCGCCACCTCCTCATCGCCTGGAGGAGGAGGGAAGTAGCAGCACTCAAAGGTCATGGTCAGGTGCTCGTGGGTCATGGTGCGGCCCAGCTGGTCTGGATCCACCAGACCCAGCACGGTCTGGACCTTCCCACTCAACTCTGACATGACTGGTGTTCAGGGTCTCCAACAACCTGAAAGGAAACATATTCTTATTATTTCATTTATAAATGAGTTAAATATAAAGCCTGGTAACGTTTTGTAAACATGGTTTCAGATCAGTGTGTTTGCAAAAAGAGGCTCTGACAACTCATTGACCAGGATGACCTAACGTTACAGTTTTGCAGGAGAGGGACCTTTGGACTGCAGAGTGACCTGCTCTGAAGACCTGATCCTTATTAGGACCAACCAGAGTCCGTCCATAGATATTGGGTCCATCTAGGAGTTGAGTTTATTGCTTACTTGCGCGGTTTACAAAACAGTAATCACTGCAGAATGGGCGTTAATTCAAAAAGAGCAACGTTTTGTGCTAGTGCAAAGTGTAACGGTAACACGTAGAAATCAGCCGAAAACAGCGTGCAGTAAACTGCAGCACGAGGTGGGCGCAAACTTTAAGTTCATCGACTTAAATCCTAAAATGTAACTAAACTGCTGACAGTTTGCTGACCTTGTTTTTGCTTCTTACGGTCCACTTCAACCACCAGCCGAACTCAAAACAGCTACTCCATTTACAGATTAGCAGAGCCATAAGGTGTGAGAAGTGTGAATCATCGCGAGAGATCACGACAATTCAGTTCAGCTGACAGGACGTCAGCAAAACCCAATAAAAAAAGCCAGTGTTACACACACTTTATTAGTGATAATATATCATTAACTAAAACTGTATAGTTGCGTTATATGTCATTAATAATAACAGTTTGTTTACAAGGTTGGGAAAAATAACAACAACGTTTCTGACATTTTACTAATTCAAAAGCGAAAATACGTTGTTAATAAATATTGGTTTCTTGAGGAAGTTTTGGTCTATACAACAATAATTAACGATTGATTACCATTCATAAAGCAAAGATTACGTTTTTTAGGGAGACCTTTTAGAAATCAAATCTTTCAGACCTGTAGGCACAAAATCACGTTTAACATATATAACTGTGGCCAGCTGTCATTTTAGAAATTGGATGATCATAGTTTGGGAGAACATGTGAGGATGATGCAGGGTTTGAGAGACAGGCTGTGTCTCCCTCTGTTTCTGTGCTCCTCACTCAGCAGATGGTCTCCACAGCAGCATTTGTTCTGCTGTTGCTGTAGCAAATGACCATCCACATACTGCAGAGCCTATGCCATCCATTTCTCGGCAAGGCGACTACTCTGTAGATCAGACCAGTAGTTCCATGCTGGATAAATTGCCTCTTTTTCTTAATTGGCTGAGAAATGGAAGATGAGGTCAGGGCCATATGCAATGACAATTTTTATTTGTGTCTTCATTTGAAGAAAAACAAAAAAAACTAACTTTCCAGGAGTGCACCCCCATACTCAGGCCCATTTTGTCTCGAGCTGAGATGTAGATGATTATTTCTGAGATGAGACAGAGTTATTTATTTTGTCCTGTCTAGATTACTTTCACTCCACTTTCACGTGTTTTAGCAACATATGTCCCCTTGAGGTCAAGAATGCTGCTGCAAAGCCTTTGACCAGGTGCTCTAAAATGAGTCTGATCTTGATTTCTTTACACTGGCTCCTCATCAAATTCAAAACACAAGTCAAGATTATGTTGATCACTTTCAGAGCTCTGCCTTTTGGCTGTTCCTACTGTAGCTCCACTAAAGGAGACTGTATTTAGGAGGCTCCTAACTGTGAACGCTGTGAACACCTTTAGTAAAAAGCAGCTCAAAACCAACCAGCGTGTCTTAAGTTTTATCTAAAGTTTTCTATTTCATTTATAACCCTTGTGTTGTGTAGTGCTCTATAAACTCTCTTACTTAGGCCTACTTATTATTACAATTAACACTGAAGCACATAACAGGACCTCAAGATAAAGATAAATAACAGACACAGATCACAAAGTTCACTGAAATAAAACTGGTAAACTGTAGGTATAAAGCACCACTAATGTGATAACAACAACTAAACAACACAAAACACACAATTCAATACAGTCGGCCACTTTGAGTGCAACAAATGGAAGAACAACAAGGCAACAGGGATGCAAAATGAATTTACCAACTCAAAGATTATACACAGAGAGGGGGGCTGTGATTTAAGTGGGGAACTTACTTTAAAACAATGACACTACTCTTAAAGCATGTGTGTGTTTCTGTTCGTGGGGTGACTCTGAAATAGTATGGAGGACAAAATCAAATTGAGTAAAGATGTCTTACAGTTCAACATGAAATACAAAAGAGCAATTCTGGATAGGTACAGTAAAGAGGAGGGAGATGTAACTCATGAGTAGATAAATTATTGACAGTAGTGTATTATTTAGTATTAACTTGTTTCAGTTTTGTTGTGATCTATTTAGAAGTTAATTGTGCTTGATAAATGTACTGGATGGACAGTATAGCTCAAGTATGGTACATGAACAAATTATTTAATTAAGGAAATTATGGAATAGTAACTTCATTATTTAACTTATTATATTGATCGGCAAATGTTTTTTGGATGTTGACCATGTTTCTGTTATAGGGTTGCATGGTTGTTCATTGAACAACAATAGATTGAAAACACTATGATAAGGGAATGGACATGTCAAAAAAGGTAGGACCTGAAAAGCATTTTGCTTCTTCCTACTCTCTTTGGGACACACATTTTGCTTATTCTTGCTTTTTTATAATAGTAAAATACTTTGTGTATTGTATTTACATTTTTTTTGTATGTTGTTTGAAATAAAACTATTGATTCATTCATTCATTTATGATGAATGTGTTTTGGAGTGCTGTTCCTCTTAAGCCCAGAGCACCATCCCACTGCAGGGTTTCCTCATTAGTGGGAAAAAAAGATTGTCACTCCCATTCATCTTTATGGCTGCCATGTTTTTAGACGGACACGACCACAGGGAGCTTCTCAAGGAGAGGGATGACTAAAAACCAGCTCTCCCCTGTGGACAGACCTCCTGAGACACAGCTCAAACATTAACAAGACTTCCAGTTTGATGCATGGTCTGTATACAATGGAACTCTGTTATCATGTATTTGTTTTTTTAGGCCTGTTATAAGAGCAATCAAATTCGATTTGGACATGTATTATAATGGCCAATATGCCCTAAACTCACCATTCACTTTAAACACGACGTTTTCTTTGTCCTTTTCTGCATTTACATATTTTTTTCCTTGATGAATCATACCTAATCAAGGCAGATGCAACCTAAACAGAAAGAGTCTGGATATCACTGTGACTGCCAGAGACCTGTCAGGATTTTAAGGTTCGGCCGAGTGTTGTGGTCTGGTGCCCTCTGCAGTCAGAGATGAGGCAGTTCGATGTGACAGTAAAACATAAGGGTTTTCAAATGATGGAGGAAGTATTCAGACCTTAAGTAAAAGTACTAAAACCACACTGTAAAAATACTCTATTACAAGTAAAAGTCATGCATTGCAAATTTTACTTAAGTCAGTCAGATCAGGAAAATGTGAGGTATTAAAAGTAAAAGTAGTCAATCCAGAAAAATGGCCCATGTGGATGTTATACTTTTGATTGCTACTTTTTTATGCATTTATATAATAGCAGGATTTGACTAATGTAGTTATTTTGTATAGGAAAGCAACTAATGATTATTTTTAATATGGATTAATCTGCTGATTATTTTCTTGATTGGTTGTTTGATTTGTAAAACTTCTGAAAATGCTCATCATAATTATCCAAAGGGACATCTTCACACTGGTTTATTTTGCCCACCCAACCGTCCAAACCTCAGAATTATTAAAAAAAACTAAAGTGAAATACTTAAAAGGAAACTCACATGTAAGAAGCTGGAACCATGATTTTTGGCATTTGTGCAAGAAAAATGACTAAACGATTATCAAAATTATGTTGGACCAATTAATCGACTACTTTCAGCTGTGTTTGCACAATTTCACATGTTTTGTGTGCACAAATCTTAATTTGTTAAGTAACTAAAGCTGTCAAACAAATGCAGTGTAAAGTACAATATTTCCATCTGAAAAGCAGAGTAGACGTATAATGTGGCTTGAAGGGAAAATACTCAAAGTAAAAGTACCTCAAATTTGTACTTGAGTACAGTATTTGAGTAAATGTATTTAGTTACATTCCACCACCACTGTACAGCCAACTATTGTACTTTCAGTAGAATAAGCACATGGTATGTTGCCTGAGGGGGGACTGGGATGCTTTCAGTTAATTTATATGATATGAATGACAATAAAAGTCAGTGGATGGTGTTCTTCTTGGTGTCTTTAATCTAATGTTTACACTGGTTAGGCTGTTTACACTGGTTAGGCTGTCCAGAGCCTCAAGCATTGTTAATCAATAGGCATGTTTGGGTCAAGAAATGCAGTGAGATAATTATATGAAACTGTGATGGATTGAAAACCTCACCCTTAACAACTATGGTGTTTATACAGAGGCACATGTTTTCAAAGAACAGGAAAACATGATCAACATTATGCCTTTATTATAGTTTTCAATCAAACATCAGCTACAATGAAGAGGGCATCAATATGTTAGTGTTGATGAAAAATATGCCTCAAAAGCTTTTGACTTTAAGTGAAACCAACAAAATAATATATACACGTAAGTGGACACCCAAATAATAATTGCAAGTTTATTCTTCTTCAATAGTAAACTTTATTTTTTTAACTCAATATCTTTGGGTTTTGGACTGCACAATCTAAACACATTATCTTTGGCTCATGGGGTGAATGTGATTTATTACTATATTATTTTCTGACATTTTATTGAACAAACAATCAATTAAATAATCATTCCTGTTTGTCCTAAAACAAACTTAAAACATCCTGTTTTATTTTGGCCAAAACAAAGTGATGAGAACATAATTTGTCATCATTTTTAGTTTAAAAAATGAGAAAGAGTCATTATTTAAAGGATTAACTCCAATTGGAGGATAAACAAACAAATGAACAACAACATAACACATTTTGTTGGTATACATTTCTGAAAGTAGAGGCTTAAATAGTTGTTTTTTTTTTCAATTCCCAGAGCCCTCAGCTGAAGTCCTGAATTCAGGCTGTAGAATCCAACCCCGCTGGTGTGAAAGATGCCATGCAGTTCATGTGAAGTGTCCTGCAAATCACTTTTCCACGGGTCCACATGACAAGCCAATGGTCTTCAACTTGTTCCTTGTCAAGCAGTCTTCTATATAAACCCGAACCACACAAACAAACACACAGCCCCGTGAGAAATCTGGAACAAGAGTTCACAAAAGCTTCATCATGGCTGTGAGGATTTGTGTTGTGGCCTGTGCTCTCTTTTTGGGAATGTGCATAGTCACAAATGGCGGACCTAGTGACACAACACACGCCTTCTGCAAGATTGTCTGGTAAGATTTCATTTCTTTGTGATCAACTGTTAGATTTGTACCCTCAGCCGATGGTTCACACAGTGTGACCGTACATATAGATAAGATATAATGAAAACTAAAACCAAAAAGTGTATATAAATACAAAAAATAGATAGATAGACAAAAGACATTGACATATTTAACTCTTTCTGTTCCCAGGCTGTTTGGATTGCCATGTGATAAAGTTAGTATGGCCATCCTGACTCAGATTAAAGCAATGGGCTCATACAAGGTGAAAAGCTTGAAGATAAATTTAGTTTCATGTGGATTTATTTTGGTTACTGTCATGTAAGTGTACTATGTCTATAGTTGACACTGATTTACTGTTTTTGTGGTTGTAATCCAGCTCGGCCCAGTGACTTCAGCCCTTATTCAGGCCAACCACACCTCTGCAATCGGCCAGATCGAGACTGTTAACTTCACCATGCTCTCCACAGCTTTGGGCCAGGGCTGTCATGTAGATGTGAGACACTTTTGTATTATTAAATCTTAATTACCATCAGTAAAACTTATATTCAGATATTTAGAGGAAATACAAATAAAGGGTCTATGAACATATTTTATTTGGTTGCTGTCCAGGGTTCATCTGTGTCCACATTCTGGTTCAGCCTGTTTGATAACGGCACCAACTACTGTAACCTCCACAACGTAATACAAGGTAGGTGGTTTCACACACTCATTCATTATATTATTGGTGACTTTACTTTGAAATTAATAAACACCCTTTTAGTCAAAATGGCAGCAATGCTATTACAACATTTTATAATCAGAATCAGAATTCAGCCCTGAAATGTGTAAATTGAGAACCATCTCTGTCTGTAGATGGTTGATTACTGTCTTTCTGTTTCCCTTTCTGTACAGGAAGTGGACTTACCAAAGCTCCAGGCTTCATAGAGTTCACTAACGAGTGGCTCTGCCTTGGAGTTGGAGTTGCTGCCTGCAAATAATTGTGAAATCTGAAATGTCACGGTTCTGGTTCAAATTCACGGTTGAAATTTCTGTCCCGTCATACAGATCTAGAGAATGGATTTACAAAAGTGTTTTTGAAATAGCACATGAACTCACCATCCTGTTCTGAATTAATACCATTATTTCTGTTTTTTAATGATCAGTTTGTCTGTAGGACACATGTATATAATAATATGAACGTGTGAAGCTGACTTATACTGGTGAGACCTGATTAAATCTGATGACAGTACATTGTTTGTGAACTAAATTGTAAAATTAGAATTTACAATTACATCTCAGGTGTCTCCACACAAGAGAATGAACATGATCAATAACAATATAATAGTTAACATTTGTCGAATATGACATGCTCCTCAAGGAAGTGACTCACAGTTTAAAGCATATTAAACTATAAAGCATGCAGACAGGAAATATTACTGCTTGACTAAATGTGGGACTTTGCACACAATACCATTCTTGTTGCCAACATCTTTTAATGTTGGAGTTTGGTGTGCTCATTTCTCTTCTCTCTTTAGGACAACCAATAGGCTAAATGACTGTAAAGTGATTATTCATAAACGATCATGATGCATAACAATCTGCTTTTGGGATGCTATATCCACAAGACGTTTGAATACTAAAACAATTATTCATGCTCCATTTTCATGCAGTGGAAGGAAATACAACCCACAGGAGCGTTTTCCGTCCCTATACCTAAACGTAGTCTTGCATTGTCCCCACACAAACACATTTTAGGATAGGTAGGTTTAGGAACGCTCTGGGTTGTTTACATTTCTTTAAGTCAATCACACTTAATTTAGCGGTGCTAAATTCTGGACTCAGAAACGGTGGCTATACAAAATGGTCTCAGGAAGGAACTTGTTTTGGTGGAACATTTGCACCCCACAAAAGAAAATGCCACACAATATATTAAATGTTGTGAAACGGTTCAGTTTGGTTAGGATTAGGCAACAAAAGGCAACTTTTAGTTATGTTTATTAAAAGATTGTGGTTTTGGCAGGGGCTTAGCACAAAATTCTGGACCCTGTACAAAGGCATTCTCTATGGACCCCTCCCCGCATCCACAGCTATTCATTCAAGCATCTTTTTGGGCCCTCCTCACATGCGGGCCCTGTATACTTAGTTCCCCCCCCCTAGTATATATATATATATATATATATATATATATATATATACATATATATATATATATATATATATATATATATATATATATATATATATATATATATATATATATATATATATATATATATATATATATAATCTGTATAGACAGACACTTTTGTATTATTAAATCTTAATTACCATCAGTAAAACTTATATTCAGATATTTAGAGGAAATACAAATAAAGGGTCTATGAACATATTTTATTTGGTTGCTGTCCAGGGTTCATCTGTGTCCACATTCTGGTTCAGCCTGTTTGATAACGGCACCAACTACTGTAACCTCCACAACGTAATACAAGGTAGGTGGTTTCACACACTCATTCATTATATTATTGGTGACTTTACTTTGAAATTAATAAACACCCTTTTAGTCAAAATGGCAGCAATGCTATTACAACATTTTATAATCAGAATCAGAATTCAGCCCTGAAATGTGTAAATTGAAAACCATCTCTGTCTGTAGATGGTTGATTACTGTCTTTCTGTTTCCCTTTCTGTACAGGAAGTGGACTTACCAAAGCTCCAGGCTTCATAGAGTTCACTAACGAGTGGCTCTGCCTTGGAGTTGGAGTTGCTGCCTGCAAATAATTGTGAAATCTGAAATGTCACGGTTCTGGTTCAAATTCACGGTTGAAATTTCTGTCCCGTCATACAGATCTAGAGAAAGGATTTACAAAAATGTTTTTGTAATAGCACATGAACTCACCATCCTGTTCTGAATTAATACCATTATTTCTGTTTTTTAATGATCAGTTTGTCTGTAGGACACATGTATATAATAATAATAATATATATATATATATATATATATATATATATATATATATATATATATATATATATATATATATATATATATATATATGTATATACATCCAATCTGGCAAACCGTTTATATGACATTTTTTCAAATGCCCCACCCTAGACATCTCACAAGCCTACTCCTACTGGTTAGGTTTATTACATTATGTCCAGTTATGTATGTCTAAATGCCTTCTGGGGATTCTCTGATCTGAATGTGGTGTGGAAGGTGAAAAAAAGTCACATGTTTTATTTTGCTGTGGAGCATCTTTCTTTTTTTAGACACCCACTGCTGTTTTCTACAGACTGTCAAGCCTCCTGATTCTGTGATGTTCTACTTTATAGGCTATGCCCAGCCAACTAAGTAAAGTCATCAGTTACAGATTTATAATCGGATGACGCAGATGACAGTGACATCTTTGTCTACATCAACAAACATGCAATGTCAACAGACCTAAAACATTATACGTGCGGATGTGCCGAGCCGAGACACAGGCAGAGGCCCTAATCATGACCCTCATTACTATGGATTGAAATATTACTCCAATACAATACTCACATTTTCAAAAGAATATTGCCACATAATCAAGCTATAAGCTTGCTGTGTAGCTTTTTATTACATGGCTTTGTTAAATACTTGCTTCTGATTGGTCAATTACGGCATTCTATGATCTATTATATCTAAATAGAAGACTGCTACTAATAGCTATCCAACCACTTTACAGCTTTTTACTGGTTTGCATGATTGTCTATGTGATTGTCTTTTATTTACTGTGTATGTTCCTGTGTATGTATTGCCTTTTTTTAACCTGATTTGCACCAGGACAAATTCCAATCAACTATGTTGACATGGCAATAAAGTATTGACCTTGAACTTGCTATGGACGCAGTTCTGACCTTAGACTCTGGAGGACCATTTTGAATTCAATACAATTATTTAAAAATAAATAGTTTGTGTCAAATTATTAATTTCTATAGTAAGTAGCCGTGTAATAAGCATAAATTAGAGCGGGCCAGTCATTATTGCAAATGAAATATGTTATTATCCCTTACATAACTAAAAGCTTGTTCTATAGGTGGCAAAGCCGTAGCCAGGACAAGCCATTCACTGTCATCTCCATGAAGCCCCATGCTAAATTGCAGCCACTTTCTTAAATCAAAAGATTAATTCGCATAAATAAAAAGATGGAAAATACGATGATATAGGGCGTTTATTCCTACCCCAAAAATACATATCAATTAAATGATATATGAAAAAGTAAATTAAATGTAAAACATAAGGTTGTACATTTGATTCGATACTTCACTGCCGGTTACACAAGGTTACATTTTGGCCTGGAAAAAACATGCATGGCCATTTTCCAAGGGGTCACTTAACCTCTCACTTCGACATATCTGAATGAAAATGTGTTCTATGAGTACTCACCTGACATGCCCAATTTATGCTAATCCCGTCCAGGTTTTGGCAAGAAGCATGCATTTTCTTTGCATGCAGTGTACATGTATACTTTTCCTATTGTAAAAATGATGTATCTGAATATTTCTGCATACTGGGGTCCCTAAACAGTCTTGGAGTTGCATAAATTGGGGATGACTAGAACGCTGAGACTTGTGGATTTAAAGAACCAAACTTTCTTATGTGTGATGATATTAGCCTCCATAGTGGTCATTCTATTGTAGTGAGAGACCATTTTTTGGAACATGACCTAACTGTAAAAAAATGGCCTATAGTGACCTCAAGGATAATCACAGTCTCATGAAAGTCGTACTATTTCTTTATTGAGTTTAGTTTTGGCACCTTAAAGAGGCCATTTACTTGGAAAAGATAGCCCTGCATGTAAACAACTCAAAGCATGAAAAAATGTTTGAATGTCTGTCATCTGACCACTACATTCCGTACAATTAAACCTGTGTTACAGCGTGTCATCTTGAGACTGCCGAGGAGTTCTCAGAGCCTCATCTGCATTGCCTACTTTCACTGGATGACATGCTGTTCTATCAAGTCCCCCTTGATATCATGTCACCAGTGAGCAAACCAAGGTCATCATTTGCTGTCCTTATGTATTAGGTAATGACAATATTTAAACATGGCCTAAAGGAATGAATTTACACAGGACATTTCCACTTGCCCTCAAGTAAAAGCAGGCCCTTATGTATCAGCAGGACGTGGCATGAAAACCCTGCAACACTACCCTGTAAAAGTACATGTAAGGATCAGATGAGGGCACTAATGCAGTGATAGTCTTAATGCTATGTGCAAAAAATGTCTGAAAAAATGAAATGCACACATGCATGCTCTTGAATAATACAATTGTAACTTTTCTTCGGTATTTTGATCAATCAAAAATTCCCAAATACAAATGTATGGAAATGAGATCATTCCAAATTCATGCTTAATACAGGTTTATATTTTAATAAAGCAAAGTAAAAGCATGCTAATGTATAATCTGAAAATAGATCATCTAAAATAGTGTCAGACTTTGAAATTATAAAAGTAAAAGCATGCATGGCTGAGACAATTCATGTTGTCAAGTGATCCTGAACTCACCTGACAGCAGGTCGTAGAGTAACTGAGTCCACCTGGAGAATCCAAGAGAAGTGGACTATGCCTGTTAAGTAAGAAAGTAAATAAGCCTAATACATGCACATTTATACTAAGGTTTATGCGCTGTTACTAATGACTTTATTAGTGGGTTTCAACACATTTACAAATCAATAATAATACTTTGTTGCCGATTGTATATCTAAACAGTCAAATAACAGTAAATATTTGTCATTAATTACTATGAAATATATGCTTTATATATTTATACTTGCCCTTGAAATTACATTTTCCACGTGAAGAAAAAAAGACTTCAAGACACAAACAATGTTTAGAAGTCAGTTTTCTTTCAAAAGGCACTTATTTTGAACAATAAGGTGTCCATTCACCTTTCTGGACACAATATCCTGATAACTCTGGTAACTCTTTGGCCCTTACTGTGAACAGTATTCACTGGAACTACTTTTTACATAATAAATAAACTGTGCAGTGTGTTGTGGATTATCCACAATAGTTGATTTTGGTTTCTGGACAGAGGTGTTGCTGATGAATGTTTTACATCTACTTTAAATCATCTGCTGAATACCAGGGGTGGCGTGTAATGTAGCCTTGGGTAGGTTTAAGCCTACCCAAATACTCCATCCTGCAAATATGGACAGGCAGCTATCTTAGACACAATATTGTGACAATCTGTGGGTTAATTCCCATATTAGTCAAAGATATCCAATGCACCCTCACTGCCCAGAAGCAATCCCCACCAAAGTCTCGGTCATGGTTACACCTGTACATGTAGATAAACCTGAACACTAAATCAAACCCACAACACAAAACCCCAGGTAACATAAATGCACACCCAAACATTACCAGAACATCATTAAATCATACTTTGACGAAGACAGGCACCGTTCAGAACACAGTCCGATGAGCCTTTGCAGTGCTTCAGCGCAGAGCACAACAGAGTTCTGTTAGCTGTTACAGTATTGTCACCCAACTATGCTAATGTTAAAGCATACAAACCCCTGTGTATTCCAAGTATTACCCTACAGCTTTTGTCGCTATGACCACCTTCTCCACCTTTAGCGTTTATTTACGTCTTTTGAATGCGCCTCTGAATCACTGTGGCCACAAGGCGGTAAGCCTCTCCCCGGAACGCATAGCTCCTATGGCGCCATTTTGATGCTACCAAGCCATCACCCCCCCGTTAGCATTTCATTGACTGCCATTCATTTTGGCGTCACTTTGACAGCGAATAACTTTACATCTGAAGCGTTTAAAGACTCTATTTGTCCATTGTTTATTTCTAAAGAAACACGACAACGTATTAAAGGCTCCATTACCTTGTATCTCACACTATGGCTCCGTAATAGACGTTTCTGTAAAAATATTAAAACGATTGTTTCATAACCACGCGACTTAGGCCTACTTTTGCATAGTAGAGAAATTACCGTATAGTACAGGAGAAGCTCGCAGGCAGTTTCGACTTACATTCGCTGTTTAAGTTTAATTACTAATGTTAACTAGCATTTGAGTTGGCAATAATTAGCCTGTGCCTATGTTATCTCCTTACATATACCTACACTCTCAGTCTCTGTAAGATTGGGTGTGGTATCTGAACAGGTCATGACTTTGTATACATTTGTACTGAGGATTTTCTTGTAAGGGATTCCTTTGACCCTTGCCCTACTTTTACTGAGACATCTGGAGGCTGTTAACATGAGCAGAAGAGCCCTTTTGGACAGAAGAGTCCTTATTTGGAGATGAGCCAAAAAAGAAGGTATCATTGGTCAGTTCTGACCCAATCACGTTAGTGCAATGCACAGTATGTATACCATGTGTTAACTGCAGAACTTCAGAGCGACATATTGGAAGAATTGGGTTGGTCGTTCTCCAAACTCTCTGCAGGAGTTTGTTAAAGGGATGCTGAAAACTTGATGTAATAAACCTTTTTTATAATCAAGATCAGTGTCAGCAGAATTCCTCTTCATACAGCATCACAGCATTACTATTGAAAGTCACCACATGGGAATTATTGAGATTTCTCTTGGCACAGCTATCAGAAGACTTACAACTTTCAGACAGGTTGCTCACGTCACATCTACGTCTTCGAGCTCAGTTTGCAGCTGCGCAGTAACGCTCAGCCATCACCGGAAAAGTGCTTCTAATATCCTTCACTGGTCTCCGTCCAGAACAAAGGGATCTGTTGGTCCAGTTTATATACTGTCTATGTGTGGCCGCTGTCTGTGTTCGTCTGTTTGGTTTGGTTGTCATGGTAATCAAAAGCAGTGTCGGGAAAGGGGGAATGGGTGATTCGGGAGTGGACTAAAAAATAATGCTACATAAAATATATTGACGACAATGTTGTTAATTATATTTGTCAACACTAAGCCTGCTACACGTGGAGAGTGACCTCACAGAAGGCCAAAAAGAAGCGGCGCGGATCATATAGCCTATATATCCTAGTTAGCGGCAACGAGCGCGTCCTCAGAGCGGTTTTTACCAAGGATCATGTGTTTTCTGCCTAGGCTTTCCGAATCTACCTCCCTCCCACATTAGCCTACCCAAACCTCCACCTCATCCCCCGCCTATGCCCTAGGTCTGTAGTTTGTGGCTGTAGAGTTTCATGAGGCTGTAATTATACTCAAGGTCACAACAAGTCATTTCACACAGTGCCACAAGTTTCAGAAAATGGTCTCACTACAATAAAATGGTTACTATGGGGACTAACATTGTCACACATGAATACAATTGCTCTCATTGAATCCACAAGAGTCTCAGCTTTCAAGTCATATCCAATTTATGCAACTCCAAGACCCCAGTATGCAGAAATATTCAAATAGGCCTACACCATTTTAGAGTAGGCACAAATAACACATTTATACTGTATGAGAAGAACTGCGTGGCTATTGCCAAAGGTCAAAAGGACCCCTGTGAAAATGCCCATGCCAGTTTTTCCCTCGCAAAAGTTTAGCCTAACTTTGGAGCGTTTCTTTAGCCTCCCTTGTAATGACATCCTGATTGAAAATGTGAGGCATTGTATTGTACAGCACAATACACAGAAGTCATACCCTTAACCAAATCAATTTCAAGGATCTTTACTGGGCCTTATGACAAGGCTGATATTTTATATAAATTGGCTTACAAAGGAATTAACCAGCACAATCTCGCCAACACTAGGAGGCAGAAACCTGCTCCATTTCAACCATGAGGACTCTGCTGCTGGCCTCTGCTCTCTTTGCAGGACTGTTTGGCTGGCTGCTGTCTCTGTCAGTTTCCCTATACCTGTTCCTTACCATGCCTTCTGCAAAACACTGTGGTGAGTTTGGATTGCTGATCTGTTTTTGAGGTAGTCATTAGAGCTAGACATTTATTTATTAATTAATTTTTTTAAGATTATGTTTTGGGCATTTTAGGCCTTTATTTATATAGGACAGCTGAAAACATGAAAGGGGAGCAAGAGGGGGGAATGACATGCAGCAAAGGGCCACAGGGCGGAGTCAAACCTGTGGCCGCTGCGTCGAGGAGTAAACCTCTAGTCTACATATAGGCGCCTGCCCTACCAGGTGAGCTACCCAGGCGCCCGAGGTAGACATTTTTGACAGGAAAGTTCAATATATTTTACTCTGAACTGTTAATGCTCGTTTTTGTTTCAAGCATGAAAGTGTCCAAACTGTTTCTTTCTAGGCTCTTTGCAACACTTTGTGCCCAAATCAACACTAAAGTAGTTCAACAGATTCAAGCCTTCAGCCCTCAGTATATGGTAAAAAACGCTCCTCTGTTAATGTAAATTATGTTTCAGATGGGTAAGAAAAAAGAAGAACAATCAAATATTATATCATTATGAATGAAATGAATACATTTAGTGATATGATATGTTGTTTTCTGTTGCAGCTTGTGTCAGCCGCCCGTCTATATATCAAAGCTAACCACACTTCCAAAGACAGCCTGGAGGGACAGGAGAGCATCACCTTCGCATTGAGCCCCACCATACTGACCCTTGGCTGCCGTGTGGCTGTAAGTATCAATGATGCTCATTTTTTAACAGTGATTTACATTGTACATAAAGTTACACAGCAGTAAGTGACTTTTTTTGATACTATAATTATAGCTTTAGAACAGGATGTGATCAGAAATAACAAAAAAACTGTTTTATTGCAAAAGTAAAGAATTTCCTTTGGTTGGTGTATTTTCTCTGCCAACAAAGCCGCCGTTGTCATTTTAACTTTTTTCGATCTGTAAGGTTATTATTATTATTTTGGACAATAAGCATATACATTACAGTAATAGCCAACAGATATTTACTGTTATTTTAATGTTTAATTTAACTGCTGGCTTAATGGCTTCTTATGGAATATGGGATTCCACTTTCGTGGGCTCACATAGATTGGCACAGTCCACTTCTCTTGGATTCACAAGCCTTCTTGATGGTGGACTCAGTTACTGCAACCTCTACAACCTGCTGTCAAGTGAGTTCAGGATCACTTCCCAACATGAATTGTCTCGCCCACAGTGGTGGAAGAAGTATTCAGATCCTTTACTTAAGTAAAAGTACTAATACCACACTGTAACATACTCTGCTACAAGTAAAAGTCCTGCATTGGAAGTGATACTTAAGTAAAATTATGTAAGTATCATTAGGAAAGTATTAAAAGTAAAAGTACTCAATGCCGAAAAATCCTCACATTTCAGTAAACTCTGTATTTAATTGGCTGATCATTTCAGCTGGACTTGTAGGCTGTTATATTGTTGTGTAGTTTAATTTATAATAAAACATTGTATTTTATAAACTACATATATATATATATATATATATATATATATATATATATATATATATATATATATATATATATATATATATATATATATATCCCCCTTTGATCTAATTTCTATCCATCTGTGTTTGTGAATGAATGCTGTAGCGAGCGGCCTACTCTCAGAACCGGGCTTCATGGAGATGACCAATGAATGGGCTTGCTTGGGCTACGGACTCGCCACCTGTAAAACTTAACTATTGACATTACTTCACCTCATCATTTTATGATTGTGTTACATTTGAATTAGAAACTGTTGTTTCCCCCTTAGACCCACGTAGGCCCAAATCTGACTAATACTTGGTACCCTTGCCTATAAACTGAAAAAAAAAACACAATAAAAAGTAGCAATTTCCTTCTGCTCTCCGTATATGTGCATTTGTATTTTTCCATCTTGCAAATGGGCATGGAGAACCCCAGCTCGTCACAACAAAGTCTCAGAATGCCACAAGTCCAAATGACTATACTTCCTACTCTACAGTCTAATTAATGGCATGAGATACATTTTTATACATACTTATAGCAGTTTCAGAAAGAACTCTGAAAGCTGTTGTGTTAACTAATGTGTGTTTGTTCACTTTGCTGTCTGTTTGTACTCAAAAAGAAAGTTAAATGACTTATGCAAACGGCTACAGAGAGATTTGCAAAGAGATGATGGGCCCCACAAAAAAATCAGCAACATGTAACAATGAAAAATAGGTCCTGCATGCTGAGTTGTCCATTATGCAGGTATAAATATCAAGGATTTATCTGTATTTTTCTAACTATATAAACACATATGTCCGGTTTTTCGTTTGTTTTGTTGGAGAAGATTACTTGAGGTGATGAATTATAAAGTTTGTTTGTGTGTGACTGAGAGCATGATACGAGGAAACACTCATTATGCACTTTATTTACAACTTTATTTACAACACACAGCATTTTCTTTATCCATGAAATGAATGGCCCATTAAAAACAAAATTCTCCCAAGCAGACAATATCCACTCTGTCTTTATGTACATATTATGCAATATGTTAAATTCTCACACACAATGCCTTGGAGTATATACTGCATGTATCTGTGTATAAGATCTTGACTGCAATGATCGCAAAATGCTTCCTGTCTCTTCCGCACCCTTGCCTCTCTGGTGTATCGGCGGCTGTCTAATCGTCCCCATCTACTTCCTTTAATGACACTCCAAATTAGCCCTAATGTTTAGAAGTGTGTGTCAAGGCAGACGAAAAAAGCTCGGAGGAGTCTGGAAATAAACAGGGGCAGGTCAG
The DNA here is from genome assembly GCA_023566125.1 of Zingel zingel. Classification (NCBI taxonomy): domain Eukaryota; kingdom Metazoa; phylum Chordata; class Actinopteri; order Perciformes; family Percidae; genus Zingel; species Zingel zingel. Next base: position 17,872,971 of record CM042324.1, read on the forward strand.
AGCATTGACACTTCCCGCTTACACTCAGTCCACATCTGAAATGTCAGGTATCTCAAGTGATTTAAGTGTTAAAAAGAGCATTGTAAATATGTAACCTTTTCACGTTTTGATTTACCTCTCAAAGATGGAAAAGCATTCGCACCAGATGAATTGTTTGTTGTTGAGGCAGCCACAGAAGGAGGAGGATAACTTAGTAGTGGTATAACAAAAACAATAACAAATCCACTTTATCGACAGCTTCTTCCCCTCAGTACAATGTAATGCAAAATTTGAGGTGTTGAGTGCAGAGGAATAAATATGGCAATAAATACAGAACTGACTCGCCGTACTGGCCGTCTTTAGTTCACTCTCGCTGGAGCCATCAGACCATCACCACAAACACACAAACTGATAAGACATCAAACACAACAATGAGCCAAAGTTTTTTGCTTCCACCTTAAATTATAGTTGTCAGGAATCAACATGGACAGATATGCTCTGCAATTCAGCACTCCTTTATGGAAAGCAAAGATGCTC